>JARBWK010000011.1:49638223-49688695 GCA_030556195.1 Anolis apletophallus | reverse complement strand
ATTCTGGATAGAAACAAACAACAACATAACATAACATTGTTTGAGTCCACAGTGCTCTCTGGGTGTACTGTAGGTGAACTCCAACTTCCAAACTCAAGGTCAATTCCCAAGCAAACCCTTTCAGTACTTTCTGTTGTTAATGAGAGTTCAATATGCCAAGTTTGGTTCAATTCCATTGTTGCAAGAGTTCAGGATGCTCTTTGATTGTGTGTTAACTATAAATCCGAGAAACTGTAGCTTCCAAATGTCAAGGTCTATTTTCCCCAAACTCCATCTGTGTTCACATTTGGGCATATTGAGTATTCATGCCAAGTTTGGTCCTGATCCAACATTGTTTGAGTCCACAGTGCTCTCTGGATATAGGTGAACCACAACTCCAAAACTCAAGGTCAATGCCCACCAAACTCTTATAGCATTTTCTCTTGGTTATGGGAGTTCTGTGTGGGAAGTTTGTGTCTTTCTGCCATTCCTACCAGGATATCTATGTTGTGTTCATCAAAACAGGTCCAGGTTTCATACTGAGTGTATAAATACATTTAAAAACATATTAACTATATGTATTACTGTGTTAGAGTGTCATTTTGTGTCATTTTGGTTGGTGGTGTGCACCAGGATTTTGTAAATGTAAAAAATGTGCCGTGGCTCAAAAAAGGTTGAAAAACACTTCTAAAGTGTCTCATTGGTCTAAACTGCCTTACTATTCCTTGAACACTCTGCAATAAATGAACAGGAACCTCTTGTAGTTCATAACATGGCCACAGCCGACAGGGAGCTCTGTCCTGGGCTAGCCAAGAGGGCACAAAGAGGCAGAAGCGACTGGACAAATAAACAACAGCAACAAAATACGATATTGCTTGGTTTCAGACTGGTACAGCCAAAATTTAATTATTTAGCATTGCAGGCCTATCTTATTTAGGCTGAGTTATGAGCCTTGTTATAAAGGAGAAAATTACTGAGGTTTTTCCTCATGTGAAAGCCAAGAGTGAACTGAAGATGTTTTGATTACCTGGACAATAAGGGAAAGAATGTGAAAAGTGTAACATAAACTTCATTTTGACCAAAAACACGTGGAAATTTCTATTGTGCTACTGAAGAGAAAGGCTGGGATAATTGAAATCCGTGCTATTTGGTTCTGCTTAACAATATTAGCTAATAATCCCTTCAGTGATATTTGCTAATGATAACTGCTTAACAAGTATATTCAACAATATTGCAAATTTGTATTAACCACTGCTTTGTGTATATTGATAATTGCCTAACAGCGTAAACATTTATTACAAGTTGATATTGATCACTGCTCTGCACCTAACAATTAGTCTCTAGAAGGGCTCGCTTGACCCAGCAATTACACTTCAAAGGAACATATTAATGAGTTGTTTTGCTAAGACTACAAAGCTAGGCACAAGGGTGAGGTAATGGGAAGCAGAACACTCTCAACACAGAAAGGCTATAAACCTTCTCTTATGTTCTCATCACACTGGAGAATGAATCCACTTTAAATCCAGTTGCTGCCTCCTGTAGAATTGTAGGGTTTGTAGTTTAGGGAGGAGCCTTTAACAGTCTCACTAAACTACAAACTCCAGAATTCTGCAGGAGGTAGAAACCGGATTTAAAGTTGATTCATTTTCTAGTGTGATAAAGTAGTTATCTAGGAGACTGATTAACTAACACTAGCACAATGCATCTGAATATGCATGCTCACAGTAATGAAATAATGGGTTGCTGTGAGTTTTCCGGGCTGTCTGGCCATGTTCCAGAAGCATTGTCGCCTGGGGGAATCCTTGGTTGGGGGGTGTTAGCTGGCCCTGATCTTTTCCTGTCTGGAATTCCCATTTTTGAGTGTTTTGAGTGCAAGGTTATTCAATGCTAATCAAGGTGGCCAACTGCAACATTCACATGCCTCAAACAGACAAGACTTCTTTCTCCCACCCTGGACATTCTGGAACATGGCCACACAGCCCGGAAAACTCACAGCAACCCAGTGATTCTGGCCGTGAAAGCCTTCAACAACACTGTTTCCATTTCTGTGCATGTGTAATTCTTGTGGCAGTTATCACATTCTCCCACATCTTCTTGCTAAATTATCTCCCAGTATCCCCAACAAATAAAATTCTGGTCAACTGTGAAAGGAAGTTCCAGAGGATGTAAGCAGCCATTATTGTCCTCATCAAGCAAGTCTATGACGATGGCAGGACCAAAACAAAAAAAAATCTCCCGTGGATCTGAAAATTCTGGTAGATTTGTATAGATATAATCTTTTTCAGATCGTCTGGGATTGAGGCATAAAAGGCATATGCCACCATAACAAGATCTTCTTCTTCTTCTTAGGCAATCCCTTGTAGCCCAAGGATGATGGCCCTCCAAGTGTAGTGTTTTGGTGGTGGGTCCATAGGTGGCTGTGGAGCCTTATTCTTGATGCGCATGTTCTTCCACAGTGAGGACAATAATTTCCAGGTGGAAGGCAGTCCCGGTCAGGGTTGGCTTGACACGCCTTCCTCTTGGCACATTTCTCCCTTTTGCCCTCCATACGTGTCTCTTTGAATAACAAGATCTGATATCTTAAGGAATGAGTAAGGTACAGCTGACACACCAGATTTAGCCATCAAAGAAATGGGTCACTGCAGAAACATTTTTCCCTGTTGAAATTTATTTTATTAGTTTGCCCACCTCTCCAATCCATTAAGGCCATCTTGAATTCTGATTCTGCCATCGGGAGCATTAGCCACTAGGGCTGTACTTTCGGAGTAAATCTTGACCCATTTTGTGTCCTGGCTTTTGGTGGGGGCCCCCAATCTGTTTTTTTGGTATCTCCCGAAATCGGGAGGGCAGATATCTATTTTTGCTCTGGAGTGCCCAATATTGGGGGAGGCTTCTCAGGTTTCCCTTCTTGTCATTTTAGGCATTCAAGCTCTTTTACTCTAGAGGAGAGGTGTTCAGCTGCAGACAGGCACATGCTTTAAGGGGGCTTCTTACCTGTTTCTACTCTAGAAGAGAGGCACTTGGCTGCAGGCAGGTGCACATGCTGACTGGGTCTGCATGCCACACATGCACTCTCTTTCCAAAGCAAGGAGGCAAGTTCTCCTTCTTACTACAGAGGAGGCTATAAAATCCCTTCTGATTTTTGAAGGCTATGCCTTGCAGTATCATTGATTTTCATATGAACCAACAGGAAGACGGTCAGTGGGCTTGATGAGTCTCATCAACCTCTCAGTTACATCTTGGACTTTTGCCCCAGGAAGACAGCATCCTTATGAAGACATCCTGTCAGTTTTGAAAATCGCAGCCTCTGTTCCCTCAGGAGGGAGTCCCCTGCTATCAGCACATGTCTCCCCTGAGGAATGACAAGGTCCCTTTCAGGTCTTGAATCCTGTAAGTTGACCTGCACTAGGCTTGTTTGATTTAAAAAAAATGGTTCAAAAGTCGTTTTGGATGTAGGCGGCGCTGGTGGTTTGGATCTAAAGACAATTCCAATTTTCACAGGAAAAAAAAGTTCAAAACTTTTCAAAATTTCTGAGACTTCCAAATCCTTTGTTAATGGTTTCAAAGTGTTATTTCCTGTTTCATTGGGTGGCCTTGACTTTGAAAGTACTGTAGTTGTTTTAGTCCAGAAGGGGGCGGGGGGAAGCAAAGGGAAGAAATCTATTCACTCTGGTTAAAACCGCTGGGAAAGGAAAGGAATCCATCCACACTGGTTTAAACTGACACGGATCCATCTCATCCACATTGGTTTAAACTGACATTTTTCCTGCTGTTTTTCTCCCTTCCCTTCTTCTCTTTCCTTATCTCTCTTCCTTTCCCCTTTCCTTTTCTCCTCCAAATCCCAGCCCCTTCAGGAAAACTTTGGGGGGGGCATTTCAAGTTCCCCAGGTATGTTGTTCTCTTGCAAAGCGGTGGTGTGGCACCTTTCCCACCCAAGCTGCCTAGTCTCTTCCCGTTCATGTCCCCTGCTGCCATGCCAAAACCTGCTCCTTCCCACATGGTTTCCCCTCATTGGCTGGAGGCAAGCATCCCAGCATGCAAGCTGCTGCTTGCCTCCAAATGCTGGGTCTTTTCCGAATCACTTCCTGAGTCGGAACAAAGATGGTGATAAAGGAGAAATTGAGGCTTTAAGAGAAGTAATGTCAGGAGAAAGTGCTGCTCAGCAAAGGCTTAGAGTAGTGGAGTCAGCTTGCCAGCTACAGTAACGAGAATAATCCACTCTGATTGGTACACAAGCACAGGCTGTGATTAGCCCAGGAACATCATGTGCTTTTAGATAAACGGCCCTGATTGGCTAATAGTTACCATGCTGCATTTGTTTACAAAGTTAACACTTGGCTAGAAGACGCACATGGCAAATGAAAGCTTCCACTTGGCAGGTTTCCCGGTAGTAATGTAACAATTCAGGTACATTCTGCACTTAGAGCAGATAACATAGAAAGGAGATGGAATTAACACTGCGCAGTGTCTTTTTAGCAAATAGGAGTGTGATGCTAAAGATGCTTTGTTTAATTGGGTAGTGTAATGTGGTTTCATGAATGCCAGCCAATGCCAATGCATGAAGAAGGGTGGGACTGGAAATTGCCACCATTGCTTGTATAAAACCTGTGTGCTGGAAATGATCGGGGTCTCTGTCCTTCAGCAGCTCGTTCTGCATGGGGCAGACCCATCAGCTGATGTCATGCAAATAAAGGCTGGTTTCATTGAACAGCAGTAAAATTGTCGCGTCATCCGTCCAAGCGCTCGCTAGTAACCGCAGCCAGGCACAAAGGTATTTGCCTTGGGAGTTTTGGGACTCCAACTTCTGTTACAGTGACAGTGGCTTCAAAAGGGCAAGAATACTTCCGGGTTCCCAAATCGCTTCGAAATCGCTTCAAAAAGGAATTTAATCCTAATTTAATCCAAAATACGAATATTCCGACTGGACCTAACCATGCCTAACTTGCACATCTGCTTTGAATAGGCCCTGTTGATTTTGTTCCTATTCTTCTTCATTTTTGCTTTGGGGAGGAATCTGAGTGGATTCCATAGCTCCAGATTCACAGATTGATCCTCGGTCCTTCTCTGTGTCATGTTCCTCCAATCATATACTCTTGCATTTGTGAACTGGCCTCCTCCTCAGAGACATCCCTCCCCCTGCATTCATCTTGGACAGTCCACTCTGCTGTGCCCAAGAATCCTTCATCCTTCCCAATGTAGTCTTGTTGTTCATCATCATCTCTGATTGGAGAGAGAACATCAAATCGAATCTGCAACTGCAAATTCACAGAACTTTTCCATGTGTCACATTATTCCAGTCATCTACATCCACCTTTGAACTGACCTCATAGCTATCCCCTGTATGTTCATCCCATGTGTATTGTGCATCTAGAACAGGCATGGGCTCAGAGCTGAGTCTAGAACACCCGAAGTGTGTCATAACAACAACAACACTTTATTTATATTCCGTCCTATCTCCCCAAGGGGACTCAGGGCGGATCACAGTACACATACATAGCAAACATTCAATACCATTTTTGGAAAGAGAATAAAGAAACAGAACAGAAATGAGGGGTGTTGTGCCAATGTCAACATCCAGCTTTTTGGCGCCTTGGAGGTTGTGCTCAAATCCAGCCACAAGGGGTGCTCTATGACAAAGAGCCATCAGGACTTCCTCCTTCGTTTTGGTTGTGGGGCATTTTCTGATATTTTTTCTTTATTATTGTTTTAGCATTACTCAATTGCTCTAATTACAGCTCAAGCTGCTTTTTTTAATGGTAAAATAATGTTTATTGGGTTTCACAGAAAATAAAAACGAAAAAGAAAACGAACAAGTAACATGCAACTAACAAAAACTACACACTACTAACTACACCTTGACCCCAGACGGGGTCTAACAACACTAAACATAGACAGAGTACTTCCAGTCTCTCCTCTTGCCCTCCATAACATCCTAGATGATGTTATATACCATGTTACAACTTATGTAAGACACTGAAAAACCGATGCGTTATGATTTGCATTCTTGTTACTTCTAGTCATTATTTAAAGATATTTACAATTTGATTTCAGACCACCCTACGAAGTTCTTTTGTTTTAGGAATCCCACCACCTTTGACCAGTCCGTCATATTGTTGTTGCCCTTTTGGTTCACGGAGTGTGTAAGGAAGTCCATCTTCATAATCTCAAAGAGCTTGGAGACCCAATCTTCAGTGTTTGGGATGGAGTTTTCTTTCCATCTCTTGGCCAAGGACAACCTGGCTGCTGTGACGCAGTAAACAAAAAAATTTTCAGTGTTCACCTCTAATTTACGGTCTATTAAGCCTAGGAGAAAAAACTCCGGTTTTAATTGTAGGTCTAAGTCTAGCATATTTTTCATTATGGTATACACATTTTCCCAAAACTTATGGACCTTTTTGCACTTCCACCAAAGGTGGAAGGAGCTTCCCGGGGCTTCTTTGCATTTCCAGCAACTCTGGTCGTAATTTTTGTTATATTTAGCAATCTTTAAGGGCGTCAGGTACCATCGGTGAAATATTTTAATATTATTTTCTTTGAGTTCATAGGCATACGTGTACCGCCAGTGGACCTTCCATACTCTCTCCCATTGAGCTAAGGGGACCTCATGGCCAAAATCTTGCGCCCATCTAATCATACAGTGTTTGATTGATTCCTGTTCTGTTTTAATTTCAAGGAGTTTCTCATACGGGATGCCTGGAGGGAGCGTAACCCAGGGTGGAAAGATTTTACTTACTATTCGGGAAGATTCTGTTCGTGGTCCAGGATTGACATGGTTTGGGGGACTAAAAATATTATCACCAAAATCAGGAAGTTCTGCATCAATCCGAAACTGTTTCCTAACCATTGCTTTCTTGAATTTAACTTAGGGAAGAACAAACATCAGAAGAGGTGGAGACTGAATGAGGACTTACTGAATAGTGAGGAACAAATTCAAAGGTATAAAAAGACTCTAGAAGAATACTCAAGCTGCTTTTGAACTGCATAAGTCAACAGTAAGCTGGGCTGACAGTCAGCAGCTGACGACAACCTGGGGCTTCAAACTGGCAACCTTTCAGTTGGTAGGTCTTATCATTGCTGGTGATTTACCAGCTGTGCTAAAGCCCGGCCCAAGATTTCTGATGGGAATCAGAACTGTTAGGCTCAAAATAACCCTCACTTGGGGTGATTCCACAAAATATAGCAGAGTGCCACAAGCACAGTTCATAAACAGCAGAAGCTTATGTGCAGTGAGCCAGGATTAGTTTCCATCCAACAGGATGGCACAAGATAGCAGGAGCCACAATTTTAGGTTCCAAAAATATATGTTTATTAAAGTCAAAATAAATCCAATCTAGATAGAAAGGGTTCTTGGAGTTAAATAGCTTACTAAACTATCTTCTAAGAAACGTAAAAGAGGAAAAAATGAAAGTAATATCAATGCAGTTATATCTTGCCTGGAGAAAGGCAAGATGCATCCTTACTCAAAGGAATACAAAGGCAAGAAGAGGCCAAAATGGAGAATGACCACATGGCCAATAAGCCAAGGCAATCAAAATACCTTTAAAGCGGAAGTTTATTTATTTATTTATTTTATTTCTATCCCGCCTTTCTCAAATCCAAAGGTGATTCAAGGCGGCTTACAACCTGGCAGCAATTTGATGCCGTAACCATATACATTTAAAACATTTAAACAAATTTATAAAAAACATACAATAAAAAACTTTTTAAACATATAAAACCAAGATTTTTACTGTTCATCACATTGTCCAAAAAACATAGTCTGAGCCATTCCATAATTCAGTTCCATAAGTTACCTCATCCCTCACAGTGATCGCATTACTAAATATTCAAAGGGGGTGGGGGAGATAGTGGCAAGGAAGAAGAGTGGGTCAAAGCCCCTTCTGGGATAGGCATGCATAGGAATTTGGAGAATTCTCATTGAGGTCTAGAGACTTGTGTAGTCAGGGATGAAACCCAACAATTTCACAGAGAGTTTAACTTTATCCAGCATGGGTCATATTCTGTGATTTGTCTTCCAGCTGACCAGGAGCACATCTGCTTTGTCTACATTAAGTTTGGCCCCAGCCACTCCTTAAAAACAGGCATTGATTCAGACAGCGTCCTTGGAATCAGATGGAAAAGAAAGATAGAGTTGGATATCATCAGTGTATTTGAGTATCATAGGTGCACCTGATGAAATGAAGATGCAAAGGCTGGATTGTAGCCTAAGCAAAGTCCTGATAGCGGCCTAAATGATATTCTAAGAAGCGTTATCTTTGAATTGAGCTGTCTGGCCTCCCTGCTGCCTCTTCTTTGCTGTTAGCATTGATTCCCTATCTTATGAGTCAGCCAGGCAGCCAAGCAGAAGACAACATAAAGAGAAGTATCCAAGGAGACACAGCCATTTCCCTCTGTTTTACTGAAAAACAAGTTCTTTTCATTGATTTGTGAACCTCTGTGGTAATTAAGATTTGACATGATATCTGTGCATCAGTAAGCTCTTCATCTTCCTTTCCCCAAATCCACATATGATTCTTTTGGGGATTTGTGCTCATTTTTATTTTACCGTTTCTTGTTTATGTGAATGTGAGAAAATGGGGTGAGAAAATGGGGTGATCCATTGATCTTTTCTGCATGCTGCTCAGTCCACTTGTGCGGGTGATTATTGTGGTTGTGCAACTTCAAGGCTCTTTTGTCCCTTTGTATGGATCTTTCGCTTTTTGACCAAATCACACATGCACAGTTCTCCAACAGATTGAGATCTCTAAACTGAGTGCTGTCCTATGTAGACTGGTCAGCTGACAAATTGGTGGTTAAGATCTAAGACTTTGGATGGAACATTGTTTTAATGGTGATGAAGGTACATGATGTTTTTAATATTAACTGTATTGTAATGTATTTAATTCTAGGTGTATTTTAATTTTAACTGTTGTTTACTATGTATTGTGTGGCATCGAATTGTTGCCGTCTGTTAGGCTGCACTGAGTCCCCCCTCGGGGGTTGAGAAGTAGCGGGGTATAAACACTGGAAATAAATAATATAAATAAATGTAAAAGGGGGAAACTTGGACCTCCTAATCACTCCAGAAAGCTATAAGGAAATAAATTTACAAAAAATAAAAACAGAAAAACAACCCATTTTCTTCAAAAGGGAGGACTGCATGGGTGTAGAGACCAGGAGGCAAATTGCACTCAATGAAAGTTCTGCCTCCCAATGAAATTTCCCTTCATTTCCAATTCCCCAGTTTCTAGTATTACAATAACTTAAACCTTGTCTTGGACAGCAATAGGATTTCAGGGTGGTGCATTACAAGTAGATATGATGCCGATGGGGTGAATTCAGCACAGCTCTGAATTACAGTTGCTTTCTTTTTGCTGTTGTAATAATAATAATAATGATAATGATGATGATGATGATGTTGTAGATAAGACCTTGGATGACAGAACAGAGGACATGCTTATCAAATTTGCAGATGACACCAAATTAGGAGGTGTGGCTAATAGGGTTGTGTGCGGAACTGTTTTCCTTAGTTTCATCTGTTCTTTCGTTTCTTTCATTACCTTCGGGAGTTTATAACAGGAAAGGCCCTCCTGGTATGAAAATCAGCTCAACATAAAAGCAAGCGGAAGCCGATCCTGGCTCCTAACCTGCTTTTTGTGAACATGAGGTGCTCCATGCCTCCTTGCCCAGAAAGCACATGCACTTGCCTCCAGTTGAGTGCCTCCTCTGTAGTAAGATTGAGAATTTGCCTCCTTGCCTTGGAAAGTGTGTGTGTGTGTGTGGCATGCAGACCCAGAAATCACATGCACCATCAAGAATGATTTGGCATTAAAAAATAGAAATATGTTGAACAATACCCTCCCCTTCCTCATTCTTGGATGTACATTAGACTTATGGATAGAAAATAATAATAATAATAATAGAAGTATAAAGAAACCAGAAGCGATCTCCAAAGCACTTTAAACTGAGATAAGATTTAAAAGAGATGTGCACAAGAAATTGAAAAAGAGTAATTCACCAAAAAGGAATTCAAATTAATAACCAGCATGTGTAGGAAATTTGTCCAAAAGGCTACAGCACAAAAAAAAAGCTCAGGCTTGCCGGAGAGATTACAAACAATATAGATTTATTGTTGGTTATGTCAGTAAAAAAAAAAGGGAAGAATAAGCAAACGGCAGGGTCTTTGTATGAAGGTGGTGGAGAAATGCTAATAGGATATAGGGAAAAGGCAGCACTACTCAATATCTTCTTTTCCTCAGTCTTCTCCTAAAAGAAAATTATTTATTTCTTATTTCCAGCATTTATATTCCGCCCTTCTCACCCCAAAGGGGACTCAGGGCGGATCACAGAACACATACATTGCAAACATTCAATGCCGTTAAACAGACAGGACAGACAACAGATAGAGGTATTATGTTGGCATTTTTCCCAACTTCAGTGTTCTGGAGGTTGTGCTCAATTCTGGCCACGGGGTATTGTTCAACATATTTCTATTGCTGCCCTGGCCATTGACCTGTGGGGTCCTGCAAGGTTCTATTCTGTCCCCCACGCTATTTAACATCTACATGAAACCACTGGCTGAAGTCATCCGGAGTTTTGGAGTACGGTGCCATCTCTATGCAGATGACACCCAACTCCACTACTCTTTTCCACCAGATTCCAAGGAAGCCCCTCAGACCAGTGCCTGACCGCTGGATGAGGAGGAACAAGCTGAGGATCAATCCTGATAAGACAGAGGTCCTCCAGGTCAGTCGTTTGTCTGACCTGGGTATTGGGTGGCAACCTGTGCTGGACAGGGTTACACTCCCCCTGAAGTCACAGGTCCGCAGTTTGGGGGTCCTACTGGATTCAGCGCTGACACTTGATGCGCAGGTGTTGACGGTGGCCGGGAGGGCCTTCGCACAGTTAAAACCCGTGCATCAACTGTGACCATACCTCGCGAAGCCTGACTTGACCACAGTGATCCATGCCTTGGTTACCACTAGACCGGATTACTGCAATACACTCTACATGGGGCTACTCTGGAAGACAGCCCGGAAATTACAACTTGTCCAGAGATCAGCAGCCAGATTAATAACTGGGGCAAGTTACAGGGAGCGGTCAACCCCCATTTAAAAGCTTCACTGGCTGCCATTTATTTTCCGGTCCCAATTCAAGGTCAGGTGATCACTTATAAAACCCTAAACGGTTCGGGACCCGCCTACCTTCGTGACCGGATCTCCCTCCATGAACCAGCTCGAACCCTCTGCTCCTCGGGGGAGGCCCTCTTGTCGCCCTTGCCAGTCTCACAGACTCGGCTAATGGGCACAAGGGAGAGGGCCTTCTCTTCTGTGGCCCCTCGACTCTGGAATTCCTTGCCCGGAAAAATTAGGAAAGCTCCCATTCTGGAGACCTTCAAAAAACAACTGAAAACCTGGCTTTTCCGCGGTGCCTTCGGAGAGTAGCTATTTAAGCTCTATCACTGTTTCTCCTCAATGGCCCCGTGCTCGGATTCCATCCCCCTCCCCTATAAATGATGTTCTTTCCCTGCAAAGGATACTATTCCGCTTATCTCACCCTGAGATTTTAACATTTTATGTTGCCTGTGGCCCGACCTGTCTCTGTGATTTTAGATATCTTGTTGTATATTGCTTTTATTTATATGTATGTATTTTTGTTGTGTTATTGCAGATGCTTTTGATTTTATTTTGTTGTTATTTGTTGTTTTGGGCTTGGCCTCATGTTAGCCGCCCCGAGTCCCCGTTGGGGAGATGGGGGCGGGTTATAAATACAGTTTATTATTATTATAACTGTAACAGACAGAGCAATGGTGTTTTTCAGTTGTGACGTTGTCTGTTGGTAACAGTTGCTGCCACAATGGGATCTGTGTCGTTGTTGGTTCATAAATCTGCTGGCCTGTGAATTCATCAGGGGAGACTTAACTATAATTGACACAATGGCCACAGAGACTGTATCCCGTCCATCTGATTCTATCCATTTTATGCCACATTTCTGCCTACAACAGCACTTTTGTTGCTCTATGCCCTATAGCAGAGTTTCTCAACCTGGGGATCGGGATCCCTGGAGGGGTCGCGAGAGGTTGTGTCAGAGGGGTCACCAAAGACCATCAGAAAACACAGTATTTTCTGTTGGTCATGAAAGTTCTGTGTGGGATTTCTGTGTGGGAAGTTTGGCCCAATTCTATCATTGGTCAGGTTCAGAACGCTCTTTGATTGTAGGTGAACTATAAATCCAAGCAACTACAACTCCCAAATGTCAAGGTCTATTTTCCCCGAACTCCACCACTGCTCACATTTGGGCATATGGAGTATTTGTGCCAAGTTTGGGCCAGATCTATCATTTGAGTCCATAGTGCTGTCTGGATGTAGGTGAATTACAACTCCAAAACTCAAGTTCAATGCCCACCAAACTCTTCCACTATTTTCTGCTGTTTTTTTATATATATATATATATATATTTATTGGGTTTTCAAGAATAATACAGTAAAACGTAGGGTGCTGTTGATAGGAGTTCTGTGTGCCAAGTCTGATTCAATTCTATTATTGGTGGGGTTCAGAATGCTCCTTGATTTTAGGTGAACTATCAATCCCAGCAACTACAACTCCCAAATGATAAAATCAACCCCCCAACTCCACCAGTATTCAAATCTGGGTGTATTGGATATTTGTGCCAAATTTGGTCCAGTGAATAAAAATATATCCTGCATATCAGATATTTACATTACGTTTCATAACAGTCGGAAAATTACAGTTTTGGAGTAGCAACGAAAATAATGTTATGGTTAGGGGTCAACACAACAGGAGGAACTGTCTTAACTGTCTTAACTGCATTAGGAAAGTTGGAAAACACTGCCCTACAGTGTGTCAAAAGGGGGGAAACAATTAGATTTCTCAGGAAATATACGGGAACATGTTTGTAACATAAGGAATAAAACAAAGGCACCCTATGAGCCATTTCTTGGAATGACATAATTCTGTAAGGTACCTTCGATATGAAGCACTAGAGAAGATGGATGCTATCGATGAGAAAATTGTTTTAAAAATGACTGTAAAGCAGTGCTTCCCATCCTGTGGTCCACAAGAACGAAAAAATGTCCGTAGCCTCACCATTACTACACTGTTGCCTCGAAACCATATGGCAACGACAGTGACTGGACTCGCAAAAGTGCCGAGGCAATGGGGATGTCAGGAGGGGAGAGGCTGACTACCCACAAAAGATTACTACTACCACAGCAACTCTAGATTATGAAATAAGGGTTTCTGTGTGCGAGCAGGTGGCGACTACTGGATGGCATATGTTCTGTATCAGAAACTAGAGCTGATGTGGTCTCTGCACTGCAATTTTCTGAATAAGCTCCCCAAAAATCCAAATCTGATTCATAGCCCTTTTGCTACTAATGTTGGAGAATGATCCCTGCAGTCAAAGTGGTCCCTGGTCAAAAAAAGGTTGGGAACCACTGCTGTAAAGATTTAAATAGTTTGTCCCTGGAGCAGGCATGGGCAAACTTTCTAAGTTGGGGCCACATGGAGTGGAGTGGGTGGGCTGGGAGGGAGGGTCTTCCCCTCGCTACCCTTTCCTCCCCTTCCCAGGCCCGGATCATGCCCTTTTGGTGCCCTAGGCCAAGGGCTCTGCCCCCGCCCCCGGCTACACCCCGCCCCCGGCTCTGCCCCCGGCTCCTCGCCGGCGCGAGGAGGAAGGAAAGGCCCACCCAAAGGACCCATCGGCAGCAGGAGCGCACATGGGAGGTGTGCCTGTGCAGAGGGAGCGGGGCGTCTGCGGCCACGTGGTCCCAGCCAGCCCTGGCCCCGCCCTCCCAAGCGCTTCTCCTTCCCAGGCGGTGCATGTGTCCCGACGGTGCGCCCGTCCCTCCCCAAAGGGAAACCCCACGTGGCGCTCCCTCCCTCCCTTCTACCCTTCCTTCCTTCCTTTCTGCAGCGGGGTTTGGGAGTGAGCGCAGCGAGAAGGCGGAGCCGGGGGCGGGGTGGGGAGGTGCCAGGGGCAGGGGCAGAGCCTTTGGAGCAGAGCAGGGGGGGGGCCGCGCATGCATGCATATTTTATTTATTTTTTTGAATTTTTAAAAACTTTTTTGGGGGGTCCAGACTTGCTGTCCTCCCATGGCTGCCGCCCTAGGCCATGGCCAAGGGTGGCCTCATGGGTAATCCGGGCCTGCCCCTTCCTCTTCTCTTTCAGAGGCAGAAAGGAAACACGGGAAATATTTGGATCCTAAAAGAGTTGGTCTTGGTCAGGATGAGATGGTGGACAGGAGAGAAAAAGTGTATCCGTTAGATCCCCATATTGCCTATAGAATGCTAGAGCTGGAAGAGACCCCCAAGGGCCATAGAGTCCTACCCCCTGCCATGCAGAAAGGCACAATCAAAGCACTCCCGAAAGACAGCCTCTGCAAAAAAAAACCCTCAAGTGAAGGAGACTCCACCACACTCCCAGGCAGCCTATGCCACTCTCCAACAGCCCTTACTCTCAGGAAGTTCTTCCTCATCTTTTCAGTTGAATCTCTTTCCCTGCCATTTGAATGAACCCATTGCTCCCTTATGCCCTGGTCTCTAGAGCAGCAGAAAGTCAGTCTTCCTCCTCCTTCTCCTCCTCAATGGGACACCCTTTGAAATCTTTAAACATGATACTCATGTTCCCTCTCAAACTTCTCTTCTCCCAGCTAAACATCCCCCAGGAGGAAAGGAGGAAGGAAAAAGAGAAGGGAGGAAGGAGGAAAGGATGGGGATGAGGGAGGAAAGAAAGAGGGAAGGAGGAAGGGAGAGAGGGAACAAGGTAGGAAAGAGGGAAGGAAGGACAAAAGGGTGGAAGTGAAGGACGCAAGGAGAAAGAGGGAGGTAAGGAAGGAACGGAAGGAAGGAGAAAAGGAGAGGGAAGGAGGGAGGAAAGCATGGAAGGGATGGAAGGAGAAAGAGGGAGTTAATGAAGGGAGGGATGGAAAGAGGAAGGAAAGAGAGAAGGAAGGAAAGACAAAAGGGAAGGAAGGAGAAAAAGAGAGGGAAGGGGTGAGAAAAGAGGGAAGGATGAAAGGATGGAAAGGAAGAGGGGAAGGTGGAAGGAAAGATAGAAGGGAAGGATAGGATGGTGAGAAAAGAGCTCAAGGGGCTGCATCTGGCCCCTGGGCCTGGGTTTACCCATCCTATAGGCCTGAATGAGAACCTGCATCTCCTCCTACACTTATAAAATATTTTGAGTTTTCTCACAATGCTTTTCCCTTTAGCCCATGCATCTGTCCTTGAATATTAACCATACTTTTTGCCAACTGTATGCAAGAAATAAACATTTGCTCATGTGTTCAGAAATTTCTAAAGGTGCCTATGTACTAATGTAATTATTTTATGTAACAAGATGTGTATTTGCCTTTCTTTTTTTCTCTTTTGAATGTTATATAGACCCTGAAGGTTTTAAGACTATACAATGGGACATGTCATGCTTTTAAGACTCTCGAGACGTATTTCCAGTTTTTTTTCTGTATCCTCTTTTTCCATGTTTCCATCTATGCTGGCCATTATAAGGAATGGATATTTGAGTTTTCTGTCTTTGTCTTTCTCTTCCTCCCTCCTCCCTTTGTGTCAAGTTACATTAAATGAGGCATTCTCTCGTTTTTTATCAATGTGTATAGCATTCTAGAGCTTCTTGAGCTGAAGAGCAGAGTAAAAATAAATATGCAGTTGCTGTGTTGCCATAGCAACAGTGTTTTTGCTGGTACCTTCCCCATCCCTGTATCACTTGTGGGCCTCCGTGGCACACACATACAACACATGGCAAGCCAATGGGGGAACAGCAGCAGGGGATGGCAACAAAACTCATTCAACATCTTCCCTTGAAGCTAGAGAAGGCAGGCTAAAATGGGAGGAATTCAAATGGGGGTATCCTCCAACGATACTCCAAAGTTTTAGTTCCTTTGGAGGATAGTTGAGAGTTTAGGCCCTACTTAAAGCAAAGGAGGGGTCCTCTTACATGGCCCCTTGTCACAGGTGCACACACACAATTTACAGTAGCAGCCAGTTGACATGTACTTCAAACTCTAAAGACAATATGAACCTATCTGCTGAAGAAAGTAGGCCTTTGGGGATGGCAACTACTACCCACATTTTCCTAATAATACTTTATCCCCTTCTTGAATGTTGAAGCATGTAAGGAATCAGTGTGTGTGTGTCAACTGTAAAATAAGATGCATGACGCTGGTCGGGTAAAGTTCAGGGAGATGGCTAAACTTGGAACTGTTGGATACTGCAGTGTTTCCCAACCAGTGTTCCGGGGCACACTAGTGTGTTGTGAGCGATCATCAGTTGTGCCATGGGAAATTGGAACCTCCAGGAAGGAGGGGGGGGTCTAGTGTGTTGACGTATAAAAACCCTAAGAAACCTACCTCGATAAAGACACAAAATTACGAACACCCCCCTCCCCACCCGTTGTCTACTTGGTCTCTCCCTCTCCATGCATTGAGAAGGCCCGCCTCCCTTTCCCCAAGTAGAGACCTCCTCTTGCCTTCTGGGGTACTATGTGGGAAGTTTGGCCCAGTTCTATCATTGGTGGGGTTCAGAATGCTCTTTGATTGTAGAGGAATTATAAATCCTAGCAACTAGAACTCCCAAATGTCAAGGTCTATTTCCCCTGAACTCCATCTGCGTTCATATTTGGGCATATTGAGTATTCATGCCAAGTTTGGTCCTGATCCAACATTGTTTCAGTCCACAGTGCTCTCTGGATATAGGTGAACTACAACTCCAAAACTCAAGGTCAATGCCCATCAAACTCTTATAGCATTTTCTCTTGGTTATGGGAGTTCTGTGTGGGAAGTTTGTGTCTTTCTGCCATTCCTGCCAGGATATCTATGTTGAGTTCATGGAAACAGGCCCAGGTTTCACACTGAGTGTATAAATATTTTAAAAACATATTAACTATATGTATTACTGTGTTAAGAGTGTCATTTTGGTTGGTGGTGTGCCCCAGGATTTTGCAAATGTAAAAAGTGTGCCGCAGCTCAAAAAAGATTGGGGAGTCCCTCCGGGCGAAGATGGCGACAGGACGGGCACTCTAAGGCTCCCTGGAGTGCCGCCTGCTTTCCTGGCTGGAGGGCGATCTACGCCCCCTCTCCCACACGGACAGACGCGTCCGAAGGGAGCGCGAAGTGGGCAGGCGAGGTCCGACGGTCCCAAAGATCTCCCCCCCCCAAGAGGGAGAGATCGAGCGGGCCCGGACCGTCGCCATTGCGGCAAGCAAGCCGAGAAGCAGGCAGCGGGTGGCAACCCGCACATACTGCCGGCCCAGCCCGCCCCCCCACCCCCACGCAGAGGGCAGGAGAAGAAGAGGCAAGATCGAAGGAGGCCGTAAGTACAGGGAGCGACAACCTGCAAGACAACGGGGAGACCCCATTGGAGACAGGGGGAGGGGCATGAATGAGTGGCGGGGTCCCCATCAGCCCCCACGGAAACCCCCACACAAGGGGGATCGGGCCCCCAACAAAAGGGAAGCAAGCACCCAAAAAAAGGTCACAGAGAGGGGCAGCCAGTCACCCCTGGCAAGGACAGAGTAAACGGGAGGAAAAGATTCAGAGGGCACCAAAATGGCGGACGAACCCTCTTAGTCCAAGAAGCAGGGAAGAAGAAGAGCCTTTTTGGCGGGAGCGCCATCTTGGAAAAGGGGAAAGTCCCATCTACAATAGCCAAGCAGGGATCAGGGAAATAGAACATGTCCGCACTAAATGTTTTGGGCACAGGAGCAAAAGAACAGGAGAGAATGCAAGGAAGGAGATTAGAGGATGAAGAAATAACTTTAAAGGACATCCTCAAAGCATTACGAAAATTAGGAGAAGCACAAGATGGGTGTCTTCAGAAGATCGAAATAGTGATGACCCGACAAGAAAAACAATTCAAAACGATCCAGGACCAATTCCAAAATGCAAGGGTAGAATCAACCAAAGAAGAGATTCCTACAAAGCCAGAGCTGAGAAACATTTCTGAGGATGGAAAAGTAGTACTCCAGGATGAGGGAAAAATTCAGCAACACAGGAAGGTTTGGAGAAGGGAGCGGAGGAGGCTACAAGACAGCAAGTAGTGTCAGAAGAAGGAGAATTTTATTCTAAAAACTATATAGAAGCTCCGCTGGAAGCTACAGGACTGACTACTAAGAACCTTGAGGTCTATGCTCCCCAAAAAGGAGAAGAAGAAACCATGAGGTTGTTACAATACCCAAAAGCCCTACCCTGTATGCAGGCAAAAATAAAGAAAAAAAGACTGGGGTACAGTCCAATAGAAAGAGAAGCTGGATGAGAGTAGTACAACAAAGGAAGAAAATCTTAAAGACAAGTTGCCCTTACTCTTCAAGGAGGGGCACACATTATAGTCTTCCGAGTTGTGAAGCCCCAGAGGTGGATGATGAAAGTCTAGAATCTCCCAAAGACAACGGCTAGGAAGGGAGCCAAGGAAAATGAAAGGGACGGATTCAGCGGCATTAAAAGACAAGGAACGGACAATGGACATGGTCTCTCTTACCAAATATTTGAAGGACTTTAAGAGCTAGGAGAAAGAATCCCGGGGCACGACCTGACAGGCGAAGCGAACCCCTCAACTAGGCGTGATCAGGAGGGGCCCAACAGGAGACCAAAGACAAACAACAATCAAGAAAGGAGAACACCCTTCCAGAAACTCAGAGACAAGATTAGAAAAGTCATTGCTTCCCCTAGAGACTGCCCTCAACCCCCCCTCTCCTTTTTCTACCCCCCACCCCTCCCTGGCCGCACCTCTCCACGCCATCCGCCTTCCACCCCCTGACCCCTTGCATGCCCTGGTTGTACGCCGCCACCCCCACCTTCCTTTCCTCCCCCAGTCTCCCTCCCCAGATCCCCATGCCCTCCCCACCCCCCCTCCTCTTCCTTCCCGCAGTCCCACCCCCCAACAAGTGTAAAAACCTCAATAAAAATTATTTAAGAAAAAAAGGGGGGGGGGAAACACTGGGATACTGTTACATTTTTGTTCAGGCTTGAGCTATGCAGGTGCAGAAGCGGAAAGAGACAGAGTTTGAAGTGTGCTCTTGCTTCACGAGCTGCTTAAGGAAGATTTATCCACATGGACAAAGAAAGACCATTTTAGATTTCTCATAAAAGGACTCTGAGTTGATGCAACTGATCACATCTGAACTACGAAGAGGAAACTACTTGTTCTTTACTGTTCACCTGCATGGCATATTTTCTTTCTCTGGCAAGGCAGTGTGTGGGCTGATCAAACATGTACTACATGTGGTTTATTTTACATTACGCTACACTGTATTCTCCTCTCCATTGGCGCCCCCTTGCAGTGGGGGAGAAGCTTGTGTACCCTAATGAAGTTGCGAGCTATGCTGGTGGTGGCATAATAGCCACCGGTAGGGCCTCCCATGCCAGACAGGCCACAACCGAAGGGTCTGACAAAGAGCGTCAAAGGACTGGATGGGCTCTCTAGCCTTTTGGCAACCATCCTAAGAGAAGGAAAACTCTAATTTCAAACCCGGGCAGATGGTGCTCGTCTAACCCTGTAAGGTCAACCATCTAAGACAGGGCTGTCCAACTGGCGGCCCCGGGGCCGGATCCGGCCCCCATAGCCTGTTGGACACGGCCCCACCTATGCCCTCAGCCGCCATTTTAATTTTTTTAAAAAAATCAATTTTTTTCCAAAAAAATGGCGGGGGGAGGGGGAGGCGGGGCAGGGAGGAGGAAGAGAGCTGGCTCCTCCTCCCTGCCTGTATCGCCCCCTCCGTCCCTCTCTCGGCGGCGCCGATACGATGCAGTTGGAATTGGCGCTGCCGAGAGAGGGAGAAAGGGGCGGTACAGGGAGGAGGAGCCAGCGGTCTTCCTCCTCCCTACACCGCCCCCTTCTCTCTCTCTCGGCGGCGCCGCTGCAAACTGCCTCGCAACGGCGCCGCCGAGAGAGGGAGAAGGGGGCGATACAGGCAGGAGGAAGACAGCTGGCCCCTCCTCCCTGCCTGGATCGCCCCTCCGTCCCTCTCTCGGCGCCGCCGTTGCGAGGCAGTTTGCAGCGGCGCCGCCGAGAAAGGGACAAGGCGGCGCTACAGGGAGGAGGGGCCAGCTGTCTTCCTCCTGCCTGGATCGCCCCTTCTCCCTCTCGGCGGCGCCGCGGCAAG
This sequence comes from Anolis apletophallus, assembly GCA_030556195.1. Classification (NCBI taxonomy): domain Eukaryota; kingdom Metazoa; phylum Chordata; class Lepidosauria; order Squamata; family Anolidae; genus Anolis; species Anolis apletophallus. Next base: position 49,668,607 of record JARBWK010000011.1, on the reverse strand, counting down.
CTGCCGTGCAGCGGCGGCGCCGAGAGAGGGACGGAGGGGGCGATACAGGCAGGAGGAAGTCAGCTGGCCCCTCCTCCCTGTAGCGCCGCCTTGTCCCTCTCTCGGCGCCGCCGTTGCGAGGCAGTTTGCAGCGGCGCCGCCGAGAAAGGGACAAGGCGGCGCTACAGGGAGGAGGGGCCAGCTGTCTTCCTCCTGCCTGGATCGCCTTCTCCCTCTCTCAGCGGCGCCGCTGCAAACTGCCTCGCAACGGCGGCGCCGAGAGGGAGGGGGGGATACAGGCAGGAGGAAGACAGCTGGCTCCTCCCTCCCTGCCTGGATCGCCCCTCCGTCCCTCTCTCGGCGCCGCCGTTGCGAGGCAGTTTGCAGCGGCGCCGCCGAGAAAGGGACAAGGCGGTGCTACAGGGAGGAGGGGCCAGCTGTCTTCCTGCCTGTATCGCCCCCGTCTCCCTCTCTTGGCGGCGCCGCTGCAAACTGCCTCGCAACGGCGGCGCCGAGAGAGGGACGGAGGGGCAATACAGGCAGGAGGAAGACAGCTGGCCCCTCCTCCTTCGCCCCTCCTCCTTCCCCGCGGGGGAGGAGGAGGGGTGAAGGAGGAGGAAGTCAGCTGGCCCCGCCCCCGCCCCGCCCCGCTATCGGCCCGCCCCGCTCACTGATCACCTGCGGCCCCTCAGGTGATCAGTGACACTCTTCCGGCCCTTGGGCCGGAAGAAGTTGGACAGCACTGATCTAAGAGAAGGAAACTCGAACCAAACCTACGACCTGAGGACCTCGCTGCCACCGTCCAAGCTTGCTAGGCCCCGGCAGACGAACCTTTGGTTTAAAGGATGAGGCCAGTTCTGTGCACGCTGCGCTCCACCAGACAAATCCATTGCACAGGATCAAAGGACACATCCAACTTCCGAAAAAGCCCTGTAGCGATAGGCGAGGGACGAAACGGCAGGTGTAAAGATGCACTGGAAGCCGCAGACCCAACCCTGCATGCAGGCGGTTCAGGACTTTGGTCGCTTGAGACTGACCCGGGAGATGACAGTCTTGTTCGGCAGCATCCTGAACGACCAAGCAGCCTTTTAAAAGGAGAGCACTGCTTGCTCCATATGGAGAGGGGCCTAGAAAAGGTGGCCTAATGAAAGCTCATCTCTATCTACCTGGTTGGCTAGCCGCGGTCAACGGGCATCTTCCGATGCGGTCGAACAAAGACAAAGAAACAAAGGCCAACACCTGCCTGCAAAGGTGCAAATAGACTGACACTTGCATGCTGGAACATCAGAACCATGCAAGATTCTGCAGATAGTGGAGGCACTGTATTCTATATTCTGAGAAAGCTTGATATTTTCTGTATGAAAGGGACAGTGAATAACTACTTGCTAAAGCCAAATCTGAACACCAGTTTCTCATAAAGAGAAAAGACTTCAATAATACAGAGTTCATTGATTACATTGTTTGGCCCCCCGGCCTCACAGGTGCAGCTGATAGGGATGAGGGACAGGGCCTTCCTTCTCGGTGGTGGCCCCACAGAGGTGGAACTCCCTAAGTGAGATCACGTTGGCCCACCTCCCTCCTGACCTTTAGAAGACAGCTCAAGACCTGGCTGTGGAACCAAGTGTTCAGTCCATCATAGCAATATTTAAAGTGGAAGTTGAAAGTGCAATGACAATGGCTATGTCTTTGTGTGATAGGTGATGTTATGTGCTGTGTTTAATGATGTTTAATGTTTTATCAGGGAAGGGTCAATTTAGATGTTTTATATTGTTTTTTTATCGATGGCATTGAATTGTTGCCAACACTGTGGACCACCCTGAGTCCCCTTCGGGGTTGAGAAGGGCGGGATACAAATACCACAAATAAATAATTCAACTCCACTGCAATCAGAATTTTGACAATAAAAATGCAGAACATATCACTTCCTGAAAATGGCTGGTAGAAAGACCCAAGTATATTAGATAGGAGGACTTTTGCTCACTTCCGCTACAAAGGATGCTAACAAAGCAGAGCTAGCACAACTCAATTTATTTCAAAGCTGTTAGAAATTTACAGATGTGTCTGTTGAGTAATTGCCACTATTTTTAATTTTTTCCTTATTTTTCAAAAAAACACAAAAGCACCCCACTGCTTCCACCCAAAGTCTCAATTTACTATTTTTTAAAAATAAAGCCTTTTGTACAACTGTCCCAAGTTTCATAATGCAGCTGCAGATGACAAAGTCGGAAGCTGTTCTGTCAGTCTTCCTGCAGTTTCTGTGTGTCTGGAATTAGGCTAGTCTCTCTCTAATTCTAGGTACATATATAAATACAGTTGATATCATACAGAAGTACAATCATAAATATACACAAAGTGATTCCGTTTGAAGAAGATGCAGTCTAGATCAAGCAATATTGGCAAACAGGTTAAGTGTTGCATAGGATATCACACAATCATAGTAATTCTAGGTACATATATAAATACAGTTGATATCATTCTGAAGTACAATCATATACACAAAGTGATTCCGTTTGAAGAAGACGTATAAGGGGGACACGGGGTTAAGACGGGGTGGGGGGGTGTAGCGTATTGTAATCAATGCGTCAGTAAAAGTCCCATGACTTCAGTTAGCATAACAATAAGGAACTCTATGTGATGTATACCGTTCCAATATAATCTGAAACCCTGAGTATGAGATTGTAAAAGTCAAAGTAAACTCACACACACGTGCAGTTTGCAAAGAGTCCATAATAAGGATGCAGGGTAGAGAGCGGGTTGGGGGCGTGTCTGACGTGCAGTGCGTATAGCGTCGGCACGGTGTATCAATCTCCCCTGTATAGAGTTCTAAGGGTTGCTCTCTATCCTGCAACCCTTAGAACTCTATACAGGGGAGATTGATACACCGAGCCGACGCTATACGCACTGCACGTCAGACACGCCCCCAACCCGCTCTCTACCCTGCAGCCTTATTATGGACTCTTTGCAAACTGCACGTGTGTGAGTTTACTTTGACTTTTACAATCTCATACTCAGGGTTTCAGATTATATTGGAACGGTATACATCACATAGAGTTCCTTATTGTTATGCTAACTGAAGTCATGGGACTTTTACTGATGCATTGACTACAATACGCCACACCCCCCACCCCGTCTTAACCCCGTGTCCCCCTTATACGTCTTCTTCAAACGGAATCACTTTGTGTATATTTATAATTGTACTTCTGTATGATATCAACTGTATTTATATATGTACCTAGAATTACTATGATTGTGTGATATCCTATGCGACACTTAACCTGTTTGCTAATATTGCTTGATCTAGACTGCATAGATATGTTTATATATTGTCATTCTGCCTATCATTGCTGTATTGGGACGTACTTAGGATAACAGTACTACTTTACAGAGATTGTATTTTATATTGTAATTGTTTGCTCTCTTTATGTAGACAGTGTTATCTATTACTCAGTGTGTTTTCTACTAGTCTCTCTCTGTCACCTTTGAAATGACACTGTTGCAGTGGACTAAATTAAATCGGTGACCCAGAGCGCTGTAATAACTGAGCATACATCCTAATCAACACAGGCGCTACTGCCTGCTTTTGCCCACAATCTAATCGAGGAAGCCAGGCAAATAGATACACATCCCATAAAGGAACAAAAATAGCCTTCAATTGTGGAAAGGATGTATTAGGGCATCACTTTCTAGATGCAAGGCTGATTTTACCATATGAGAGAAGCCGTGGTCTTCTCAGACAGCACAACACTGGGCACTTAGGACTGGGCAGTGTCAATATTCATCTGTGCCAAGACTATACACAGCATATTATAGACAACTAGCCTTGGTCATGGTACTAGTCTCCTCCAACTGTAGGATTATAGCCATGGTTTTTGAAAGCAGTCACAGAATGTACCCAAAACGAAGAAAAAAATTAGACCCCTCTTGAGTTGCAAAAATTAACCCCCAATTATCACTGCAGTGTTAGATCAAGGAAGCTGGACTTGGGAGAATTTGTAACTCTGAAACAAACAGGAATCCTATTCCAATTCAGAGCCCCACCTGTCACTAGGAATTGGTAAAGTGCAACCTGCAGCTACACGTGGAGCCCCGAAAACCGCCATCCATCTCCCATCTCCCCCTTTTTTAAAAAGAGCAGCATGATTTTCAGGTAACATTGCTCTAAAATCACAGAGGAAACTTTCTGGATTTATGAAAACACCCCCCCCAAATACCTCAATCCTCATAGGGATCACAGAATCCCATATTGTTTGAAATGCCCGTTTTTCTGCAGCCACTTTCAAAATGTGAGAGACGACACTCCCGACCACTCCTTGGAGGTCTGCAGAGAAACTACTTCTAACCTACACTTATTAAACATGGAGCAAGGCCATTTTAAAGAGCTTACCATTCAGTAAGTTATCTGGTGCAAAATGAACTGAAACTTTTTTTCTGATTTTCTCCTGTTCTGTTCCTTGCTCCTTAACTTGGCTGATCACAGCAGCAGACATGGGGGAAGCAACTAAACACCTGAGTTATGCTTACATTCAAAATTAAACTTTAGATAGATAAAAAATATCTCTAAGAGAGCAAAAATTAAAACCAGAGGAAAAGGTAGCAAAAATTGGAGGTAGGGGGAAAGGCAAGAGAAAGTGGTGAAGCCAGCAAACCTGGTTAGTGAAGGAAAACAGGGGACATGTTCTGCTAATTTCTGAAATAGGTCACAGGGCAAATAATCTGCAGGAAGTTGAAGGGGCTTTTCAAAGCAGTGTTTCGAGAGGATAAAATCAGTCACCTCATTGGGTGACAAAAGAGGTACAAATGCGGTCATGTCCTCAAACACCACCAGAGATGAGAGCAAGGATGGAAGCCTTTTCAGATTTAAACACATTCCTGCATCCCAGAGAGTATTTTTTAGATCAGCTAATTTTCTCCTCCACAGAAACTCTGGAAGGTTTTCCACACGGGGAGCCACCAGAAGCCAGTCTTCCAAGACCCTGTTCCAAGAGACTCAGGAAGGCAGTGCCCTAGGGTGGCTCTCAGCAATAATGCTTGTCCTTGGCAAGTAAGACAGTGTGCTGCCCTCCACTGGACACAGAGAGGACATTGCGATTCTCCAGCTGTTGTCCAGACATCTGAACAGGGCTCCAAGCATCATCTTCATCACCTGTGCCAAGCTGGAGGTTAGAGCCCATGCCCCAGGCAAAAGCTCGACCTGCAAAAGGAGAAGAGGAATAACATCCTATTTAAAGTCCTGGCTGCCCACAAAAGCATGCATAAATATTCAAGAGAGAATATTCAACAGAGGAATAACTCAACACATCTTCAGACTCACCGTCTTCTTTGACTGCAAAGCCAACCCTTTCTCCACAGGCGACTGAAGAGGACTTGGGTATCCCAGGAATGGCAGTGGGGGTGGACTTCTCTGAGCCACCCTGGCCAAGGCCCAACATACCATAGTCTGCCCTGCCCAGACTATACACGGTTCCTGTTCGAAGGGAGGAAGCAGCACAAAGAAAGAAAACCAGTCAGGAGGGCTGCTCTTCAGAATTTTTTAAAGAGACAATAATCAGAAGCATAAAGTGATACAGCAGAGGCCAGACTAGTGTAGAACAGACCCTGCAAAAGCAACATTTCTGAACTACTCCACCCAGCATGCTCCAACAAACCTGGCCACTGACCACATGTGCTAGGCAGTGGTGCATAGCTATTAATGGTAATCCATCAATAATGCACATCTACAAAGAGAGAGAGAGAAGAATCCAGCCATTCCACCAACACGTAAACTAGTAAGACATCCCATTTTTGCTCCCCACACTGGGGCTTTTTTTAACAGTCACATTTACAATCTCCTCATCCAGCCCACCAAGTGCAAAAAAAACACACCTTCTGAGTCCAGGCACACAGTGTGATGTTGACCAGCTGAGAACTTGACCCAAGATCTGTTTGAGTTCTTGAATGCGGGCAGAATCTTTGGCGAGTAGTAAGTTTCAATCTCTTGTGAACCTAAAGATGACAGGAAAATCCCAAATTATATCTTCATGGCGATAAAAATTAAATTAGCACAACCTTGTATAAAGAATCCTAGAGTTGGAAGAGACCACGGGGGCCATCCAGTCCAACCCCCTGCCATGCAGGAAAAGCACCCCGACAGATGGCTACCCAACTTCTGTTTAAAAGCTCCTGTGTTCACAACGTTCTTCCTAATTTTCTTGTGGAATCTCCTTTCCTGTCAATTGGAACCCATGGAGGAGTCCTAGTCTCCAGAAAAGAAGCCCCCTCCCTCTTCCATACAACAACCTTTCAAATATTTACATTTGGCTATCATATATTCCTCGCCTGTGGAACTCTCTTCCCAGTGACATCAGATTGGCTACCTCCCTCCTGTCCTTTAGAAATAAACTCAAAACATGGTTATTAATTTTTTCTTAATGTAATGTATTTTTGAACAGTAGCAGCAGCAATCATGCGCTTTGCAACAAATAAGACTCAATGTGATATGTATGACAATGGTCTGTCCCAGACACTGATTTAAAACTGGCATGATTTTAATTAATTTTTTCTTAATGTAATGTATTTTATGAACTGTTTTTAAATGTGTTTTATAAAGACAAATCCAAAGTCATGCGCTTTGCAACAAGATCAAAGAAGCACAAATGGTTCTTAGATGGAGTAGGCATAGAACAGGTAGCAACCTACACCTATCTAGGCCTCACCTTCTCAGAGACAGGCAAATGGCTAGACCAGTGCCACTCCCGCACAATAAAAGCGAGTGCCCGTTCCAACCAATTGCTACGGTTGGTAAATCACCATCATCCCGGATCTCTTGGCCCCATTCTCAAAGTGTACTCAGCCAAAATCATCCCTTTACTGCTATATGGAGCCGAATTATGGGGACCTTTTAAAATGCCCATGTTTGATCAGAACCAAACACATTTTTAAGACAGGTGTTGGGAGTTAATAAAAGCACACCAGCAGCAGCAGTCAGAGTTGAGACGGAGATGCACCGAATAGAAGGCCTTGCTTTGGCCAGGGCCTTTAACTATGGTAGCAAAATCCATAACCTTGAAGCTCACAGACTCCCCCGCTGCTGTCTAGAAGAACAACTAAAAAACACTGCCCAATCTACTTGGGCATATAAATTAAGCCACTCGCTAAGATCATGTGGGCTACCCCCAGACTCCTTGAGCAATAATACCATCAAAGTTCGAGCAGAGGTGAAACAGAGAATTTTAGACATTCAAGCCCAAGAGGACTTGGCGTGCCTCGCTAGTGCAGGCTCTTTGAAATGGCTAGCGGCACTGAATCCCACCTACAGTCGTGCCCACTATCTGACGGCCAATCTACCAAGACACCTAAGAGTGGCTCTTACAAGGGCAAGGTTTGAACAGAATGAATCAATGGTTAGATATGGTAGCTACCATTCCATCCCTTACACAGAGAGAACATGTGTCTGTGGGGCCCAGGAGGTGGAAGATCTAAATCAGGGCTGTCCAACTGCTGGCCCTGCAGGTGTTTTGGACTTCAACTCCCAGAAATCCTAGCCAGTTTACCAGCTGTTAGGATTTCTGGGATTTGAAGTCCAGCCCTGATCTAAATCATATCCTCCACCAATGTGTAATATATGAAAAAGAAAGAAAATTTCTACTTGAAGTTTTCTTACTCAACAAATCCCACTGGGCTCCGACTAATAGAACTATATTCCTCCTCTCTAATCCCAACCAGTTATTAATTACCAAAGTAGCAACATTCTTCTACAAAGCTAGTAAAAGTAGGCAACGATATATTGCCTCAATTGGAATTGATTGCAGAGGGGATGAGGATACTTGAGGAACAAATAGATGGGTATCTAGGCTAGGAATTTTGACCAAAATGAAGCTGAAAGGCAGAGGTGCCAGGAGAGTATTTGTTATTTCATTACGGAACGGTGGTTTAATGTACTGTTGCACAGTACGGAACCACTGTTTAACGCTTGATACATGTATTTCTTTTGCATGGTTTGTTCTGCTTGATATGGCCTTGTGGCTAATGCAATAAACTAAACTAAACTGTTTTTAAATGTGTTTTATGATTGTGGTTAGCACTCAAATGAGTGCTTGTTGTGAAGCCGCCCTGAGCACAACCCCCCCAAAGTGAGAACGGCGGGGTACAAATCTGCCAACACGGAATACCATTCTGGCAAATCCATTGAATTCTACCACAATAGGTGGAAAGAATGGAGTAATAGAAGAGACCACCATGTTTCCTGTTAGGAAGTGGGCTTCCATCCCACTGATTTGGGGGTGGTTGTCACTTTTCCAACATTTCCCTGCCCTTCACGCAGATTCGTGACAAGATGCTCATAGACATAGTTATCTTGCCAATCGGAAATTGAAAAATTGCTTTTAAAATTACCATCCCAATTTCCAAAGTAGTTAAACACTATTATACTTCCAATTTTTCAAAGTACAGTGTTCCCTCACTTATTGCTGGGGTTAAGTTCCAGGACCTCCCGCAAAAAGTGAAAAACCGCAATGTAGGGATAAATTTTAATATTTATACATTATTTTACTAGTTATACACTCTTTTAAGTCTTTATAAACTTAAAATAAAGTGAAGGAAGGAAAGGCCCTTCTAGGCTGGAGGGAGGGAGGACTGAGGAGGGAAAGTGCCTTGGAGAGCGGCGGTGGCAAAACCCCACAAAACAGCGAAAATACCATGATATATATTTAAAAATCAATATTTTTTGAAATCCACAAAACAGCGAGCCCTCAATAAGCGAAACACGAAGTAGCGAGGGAACACTGTAACTGTTATTTCTTTAAAAAGTTACTTTTGGGGAAAGACTGGTGTGCTGAAAGTTGTTGGTTTATTGTACAAAACACATCTACACAATAGCATATCCTTTTAACGATGTCAACAACTAAATCTCAAGAGCCTCAAAAAGTTACTTTTTGGACTATACTTTGCATCCAGCAACACCCTGGCCAAGACTGTGCTAGCTGGGAGACTGGGAACTGTAGTCCAAAAAGCATGCTTAAGCACTGATGAAAACACAGCAAAAATTATCCCGCTACTTACTTAGATCCTTGTTACTGTAAAAAAGAAATGTATTCTCAGTCATATGTAATTATTTAATTTTAAACTGTGTCTGCATCTCTCAAAACAAAGACAGCTACTCACCCAGCTGATAGTAATTGGAGAGGCCAAACCCAATAACATGCCCCTCTTGAGTGATGGCAAAGGTAGAATAAGACCCACAGAATACGTCCTGGATGCGCCCCTTGGTCTTACAGCCTCTTTGCTTGATGCTGACGGTTTGTGGGAGCAGCAGCAGCTCTGCCAAGAGGGAAGAGGTTTGGGGGGAACTGAGTCAACAAGAGGAATGCATGCTCACACACATGCATTAGGCAGGCATATATTCTGTTTGAAACAAGCCCTCGAAGGATTTTTAGCCTGAATACATTCTAATCAACTTACCTTGTGCTTCTGATCAGCCTTATACCAGGCTGAGTTTATGTTAAAACCAGAAAGCAAAAACAAATTAGAGAAAAGAGAAAGGAACCCTGGACATTCATCCTTTATTAATAAGTAGGACATGAACAAAATATTGCAATGTAAAGAGCTCGGCCGGTCAGGAGGGCCTAGCCAAAGGCTGATCTAAATAAAGCAGTTTTACAGGCCCTCCGGAAGGGAATCAGTTCTGAGATGGCTCGAATTTCGTCTGGGAGGGAGTTCCAGAGCACTGGGGCTACCACCGAAAAGGTTCTTTGGCTAGTTGAAGACAGATGGCAGGAGCGGATTGATGGTATCAAAAGCAGATTTTGTTCTTCTGAATGGAGTGGTCTCGGGGGAATATACGGGGCAAGGCGGTCCCTCAGATACGCAGGCCCTAGGCCGCGCAAGGCCTTAAAGGTCAACACCAGCACCTTGAAGGCGACTCGGCACTCAATAGGGAGCCAGTGCAGTTGCCGAAGAATGGGAGTAATGTGCTCCCTTACTGGCGTTCCCGCCAGCAGGCGAGCAGTGGCATTCTGCACTAGCTTGAGTTTCCGGATCGTCGCCAAGGGAAGGCCAACGTAGAGGGCGTTACAGTAGTCCAGCCTCGAGATGACAGTTGCTTGGATCACTGTGGCCAGGTCGTCCCTGGACAGGTAGGGGGCCAGTCGCCTAGCCTGTCGTAGGTGAAAGAACGCCACCCTGCTGACCGAGGAGACCTGAGTCTCCATGGTCAGCAGGGGGTCGAGCTGAACACCTAAGCTCTTAACAAGGGGTGACGGGCTTAAACGCTCGCCATCCAGGGTAGGCAACCGGCACTCACCCAGCCCAGGTCGACCAGGCCACAAGATCTCCGTCTTCGACGGATTCACCTTCAGCCGGCTGGCACGCAGCCAACCAGTCACGGCCTCCAGGCATTGATGGAAACAATCGGGTACGGTGTCCAGCCTGCCGTCCATTCTCAGCAAAAGCTGGGTGTCATCCGCATACTGATAACACTCCAGACCAAGGTCGCGAATCAGCTGGGCCAGGGGGCGCATATAGACGTTGAATAATAAGGGAGAGAGGATGGCCCCCTGGGGGACCCCACAATTAAGTGGTAGCCTCCCGGAGACCTCCCCGCCCCCCTCCACACGTTGTCCCCGGTCCTGGAGGAAGGAGGCCACCCATTTAAGGGCAGTCCCCCTCACCCTAGACCCGGCTAAACGGTGGGTCAACAGAGTGTGATCTACAGTGTCAACGCTGCTGTCAGATCTAACAAGACAAGCAGGGCTGATCCACCCTGGTCTAGCTGGCGGCGAAGTTGGTCTGTAATGGCGACAAGCACGGTCTCCGTCCCATGCCCAATACAGAAGCCGGACTGGAAGGGATCAAGTCCAGCTGTGTCTTCTAAGAACCGCTGCAGCTGATCCGCTGCTGCCCTCTCAATTACCTTGCCTAAGAAAGGCAAGTTGGAAACAGGCCGGTAGTTGGAGGAAGCCGAAAGATCTAAATTCGGCTTCTTCAGCAGCGGTCTTACCATTGCCTCTTTTAATCCCCCTGGGAAGACTCCTTGCTCAAGGGAGCTATTTATGATCGTGCCCAGGGGGTCTCGTAGCCCCTCCCGGCAGGATCTAATCAGCCAGGAGGGGCACGGGTCGAGGGAGCAAGTAGTTGGCCTAGCTGCTGCGTCCAGCAGTTGGAAACGGGTGAAGGTGGGCCCGCCCAGTGGCGGCGGAGTCTCGAGTTCGTCAACTGTATCAAGAGTGGCAGGAATATCCCGGCGGAGGGTCGAAATCTTATCAGCAAAATAGTTCTGAAAAACCTCAGCTGTTGGAGCCAATCCCCTATCGTTTGGGACAGTCGGAATTGTTGTCAGTGATCGAATTATCTTAAATAATTGAGCTGGGCGTGAACTTGCTGACTCTATCAAGGAAGAATAATACACTTTTTTCGCTTCCTTGATAGCTTGCTCGTAAACCTCTTTAAACTGTTTATAAGCTGATTTCGATGCTCCGTCACACGTCCTCTAGCTGTCTCTTCCTCCGTTTCATCGCCCGCAGCTCTTCGGTGTACCAAGGCGAGCGATTACTCCGGAGGATGAGAGGGCGCCTGGGGGCGATCTCGTCCAGGGCTGTGGAAAGGCTAGTATTCCAGTATTCCACCTGCCCATCGACTGAGTCGCTGGGGGGTTCCCAATCCCTTAGAGCAGGGCTGTCCAACTGGTGGCCCGGGGGGCCGTATGCGGCCCCCCAGCCCCTTCCCTACGGCCCCCTAAGCTTTTAAATTAATTAATTAATTAATTAAATAAATAAAATTAAAATATTTTTTAAAAATTACCCACTTCCGGGTTTCGGAGCAAGTATCGCGAGACTACCGAAGCCACACAGGATTTCGCTCTCAACGCGAAATCTCGCCTGCGTTGAGAGCGAAATCCCGTGGGGCTTCCGTAGTCTTGCAATACTCCTGTTGCCGAAATCTCGGCTACTTAATCCTGCGGCCCACGCAGACGTGATTTGTACCTTCCCGGCTGCTGCCTCGGTCGGTCATCGCGTCTGCTCGTGGTCCGGCTGCTCCTGGATCCCGCGCGTTTGGGAAGGTAGGCTAACTTTTTATGTTATTATGTAATTGTGTATTTGAATGCCCACCCTGCATTTAATGTTAGTAAAATATTATATTTGACTGTATGGATGCCCCTTTTGAATTCCCATCAACCACCTGCACGCTGCAAGTCGAGATGCAGAGCCAACCTTAAGAAATCAGGCCACAAAGTGGAATCCACGACATGTGAGTGTGGAGAAGAGCAAACCACAGACCACCTATTACAATGCCGTCTGAGCCCTGCCACACATGCACAATGGAGGACCGTCTTATTGCAACACCAGAGGCACTCCAAGTGGCCAGCTTCAGCTCAAATAACATTTAGTATAATGCCAAGTTTTAAACTTTGTTAGTGTTTTAAATACATTACAACTGTACCCTTGGCTCGCTTCTGACATGATAAATAAATCTCTATATATAATAAAGCGGAATGTTTGTTTGTTTGTTTGTATGTATGTATGTGTGTATGTATGTGGCAGCTTTCTGATTGGCTCCCGGCCTCTACATTCTGACAACATGATTGGTTGCCACTGAGGGAGCATTTGCATAACGTCTCTATTGGCCAGCCAACATGAACATTCCGACCCTCTAAACTGGCAGAGGAGGATAAGGCAAAGGCCTGAGGCAGTTGCCAACATGAACATTCCGGGGGGGGAGGGGGTAAGGAAAAGGCCTGAGGCAGTCAGGCATGGTGGGAGTTTAAGGTCAAAACACTTTGCGACGCCTTTGCGACCCCAAACAATGAGAGAACAAGACCAAACTTGGCACACAGAACCCTCAAGACCCACTCTACATCCTGGTGCAGTTTGAGGGAGGATGGACCATGGATGACGGGACTTGCAGTACTTTAACTCACTTGCTTACAGCACTCTGGCCCACACCATAGAAGGATCAGGACCACACTTGGCACACAGATGCCCACTGGCTCACTTTACAACCTGGTGCGGTGTAGGGCAGGATGGGCCACAAATGATGGGATTTGCAGTACCTTCACCCCATTCATTTCCCACAGAACATTGAAGCCCCTACAAATCACAGACCAGGCCCAAACTTGGCACACAGAGTACCCATGACCCACTCTACATCCTACTGCTGTTTGGAGGAGGGCAGACCATGGATGATGGGACTTGAAGTACCTCCAATCACTTCCCGAGACCGCTGCAACCCTCATCCACTGACTGATCAAGACCAAACTTGGCACACAGAGCTCCCATGACCCACACCACATCCTACTCCAGTTTAGAAGACATTGGACCACAGATGATGGGACTTGAAGTACCTTCACTAACTTCCTGAGACCACTGCAAGCCACGTAAACATCTCATAAGGACCACTCTTGGCACACAATGCCTTTCTCAAATAACCCGGGCAGGGCCGGGTCCCCAAGCTAGTAAACAATAAAATAAACCACTTGCATATCAGGAATGGGTAGAGTCTGTTTCCTTGGCCCTCAGCACATCCAGAATTCCCAAAATGACCTTTCAAATAGGCTGCAAGGCCTTGTCATACTGTTTACTATGAAACATACCAATTTCTTGTAGATATTTAATGAGTATCTCTTTGGTTAATTTGCATGGGTGAGCATGCAAAGATGTGCAGATATAAGTGCAGCATGTTAAAAGGACAATCTGGAACGACAAGACGATTGACGAGACTGGTCTATGGTTTTAATTGATGGCTTTGTATGGTTTTTAATTATGTATTAACTTTGATATGTTTTTATTTGTGATTTTATTATTGTATTATGTGTAATAGCCTCTTGATGGGGCTTATTGTAAGCCGTCCTGAGTCCCCCTTCGGGGGTTGAGAAGTTGACGGGGTATAAATACGGTAAATAAATAAATAATAAATAAGTGGGTTCTCTCCCCATTTGGCTCTTCTTGACAATAGGGACAGCTACCCAAGCCAAGTAGTCTCCACTGCTGATTGGTTTAGCACTACATCTGAACTAAGATTCCTGGAAAGTTGGAACTGTAGGCTGGCATTTGGAGCTTACGTTTCTGGATTGTTAAGAAACCAAGACTCAATTCAGTCATAAAACAAACCACCAGTATTTGCCGAGCTGACATCCCATCATTCCCAAAAAGTCAACATTCCACACCATTCTGTCTTAGCATGTGATGAGAGCCAGCCTCGTGTTCTATATCCCACGAGGTTGCAGATCTATATTTATTTATTTATTTATTTCAGGATTTTACCCCGCTCTTCTCAACCCCCGAGGGGGGACTCAGAGCGGCTTACAGTAAGGCGCAATTCGATGCCCACACAGTAACAATATAAGACCCCAGAACCCTTCAACAATTAAAATACATTACATTAAAATACAATTACCTAAACATCATGCGCATTCATTCCAGATTAAAACAATGTTCTGTCCATAAACGCATTGGCCCTATTCATCCACTTTCCATTAAAATCCCAACTAAAGTGCTGCCTTGTGCTGGTGTGCAAACGCCTGGTCCCACAGCCAGGATTTTACTTTTTTCCTGAATGCCAGGAGGGATGAGGTAGATCATACAACGATAGGGAGCGCATTCCACAGGCGGGGAGCCACCACCAAGAAGGCCCTATCCCTCGTCCCTACCAGCCACATTTGAGAAGTAGGCGGGAGCGAGAGCAGGGCCTCCCCGGATGATCTTAGATTACGAGGTGGGATGTAGCGGCTGATGCGTTCGGACAAGTAAGCTGGGCCAGAACCGTATAGAGCTTTAAAGGTCAAAACCAGCACTTTGAATTGAGCTCGGAATTGGACAGGCAGCCAGTGGAGTTGACACAACAGGGGGGTGGTATGCTCCCTGAATGTAGCTCCCGTTAGTAATCTGGCTGCCGCCCGCTGGACTAATTGCAATTTCCGAACTGTCTTCAAAGGCAGCCCCACGTAGAGTGCGTTGCAGTAATCTATTCGGGATGTGACCAGAGCGTGGACCACCGTAGCCAGATCAGACTTCCCAAGGTACGGGCGCAGCTGGCGCACGAGTCTTAACTGTGCAAAAGCTCCCCTGGCCACTGCCGAGACCTGGGGTTCCAGGCTCAGCGATGAATCCAGGATCACTCCCAAGCTGCGAACCTGCGTCTTCAGGGGAAGTGTAACCCCATCAACCATCTCAAAAGATCGACCATTACCCAACTGGTGACATTTTCTGATTCCTTCCCTGTGATTGCCCCAAATGCAGCAGAATGTATCTAGTGACAAGCAACTCACTCAATCCTCTTCGTCCCCCTCTGGCGGTGAAAACTTGGGGCACTCGGCCCAGTTGGCCATTGTCTCCGCAACCACAAGTGTAAAGGTTGCCTGCCGTAGACACCAACGCCAAGTGATGGCTTCCTGAGAAAGACAAGCAGAAAAAGAATTGAATCATCAAGAAAGCCTATCTATGTCTGTTTGTTGGGTTTTGAGAGATCTTATTTCCCACATTAAAGATCCTGAAGGACTTCTGCTTGTGGCAAAGGGACAGCTGATAATTATAGAGGAAACTTAACAATATAGTTATAGAGAAAATTTAACAATAACCACTTAAGAAATGTCCATCACTACTTTATTCCCTCCATATTAAGTACACATTCCTGGAAGGCTGCTGGAATTGATATTAATAAAAGCAATTTCATATTCATTCAAAATCATTAAATATGGACAATGCAGCACATCATTCAAATTCTCAAAGGCCTGCCAAAACAAAACACGTCTCTGCTTGAATTCAAGAGCCTAAGAGCAGCCACCAAGAAGGGTTCTCAAGTTCCCTTCAGATTTACTATGTTTTGGTGTTGGTTCCAAGAAAACCAAGAGTTCACAAGCTGCCACTTATGGAAACAAAAACATGGCTACACATGAAAATGGTGCTAGGCATCGCTTGTTGCCACTCACCTGAGGCAATTTTAACTATAGGGACATCCAGCTGCAGCTCCACAGGAAGAGGGCTGCCATTTGTGGTATCCAAATTTTCTTCCCCTTTCTGAGGAGCCAGTAAGCCAATGACTCCATTTTCATCCTAAGAAGATCCAGACACAAAGGAGTAAAAATGGATTGGTAACCAAGAAGTCTAAAACAATTCATTTAAAGCAAACATAGGGAACTAGTGGTCTTGCAGATGCTGTAACTCCCATTATCCTTCTCAACTGTCACCAAGGAGGCTGTCCAGACTTTGAACCTGTGCTTGGCCGCTGTGTCGGACTGGATGAGGGCTAGCAAATTGAAGCTAAATCCAGACAAGACAGAGGTCCTCCTGGTCAGTCGTAAGGCCGAACAGGGCATAGGGTTACAGCCTGTGTTGGATGGGGTGACACTCCCCCTGAAGACGCAGGTTCGCAGCTTGGGAGTGATCCTGGATTCATCGCTGAGCCTGGAAGCCCAGGTCTCGGCGGTGGCCAGGGGAGCTTTTGCACGGTTAAGACTCGTGCGCCAGCTGCGCCCGTACCTTGGGAAGTCTGATCTGGTCACATCCCGAATAGATTACTGCAACACACTCTACGTGGGGCTGCCTTTGAAGACAGTTCGGAAATTGCAATTAGTCCAGCGGGCGGCAGCCAGATTACTAACGGGAGCTACATACAGGGAGCATACCACCCCCCTGTTGTGTCAGCTCCACTGGCTGCCTGTCCAATTCCGAGCTCAATTCAAAGTGTTGGTTTTGACCTTTAAAGCTCTATACGGTTCTGGCCCAGCTTACTTGTCCGAACGCATCAGCCGCTACATCCCACCTCGTAATCTAAGATCATCCGGGGAGGCCCTGCTCTCGCTCCCGCCTACTTCTCAAATGTGGCTGGTAGGCACGAGGGATAGGGCCTTCTCGGTGGTGGCTCCCCGCCTGTGGAATGCGCTCCATATCGATGTACGATCCACCTCATCCCTCCTGGCATTCAGGAAAAAAGTAAAATCCTGGCTGTGGGACCAGGCGTTTGCACACCAGCACAAGGCAGCACTTTAGTTGGGATTTTAATGGAAAGTGGATGAATAGGGCCAATGCTTTTATGGACAGAACATTGTTTTAATCTGGAATGAATGCGCATGATGTTTAGGTAATTGTATTTTAATGTAATGTATTTTAATTGTTGAAGGGTTCTGGGGTCTTATATTGTTACTGTGTGGGCATCGAATTGCACCTTACTGTAATCCGCTCTGAGTCCCCCCTCGGGGGTTGAGAAGAGCGGGGTAAAATCCTGAAATAAATAAATAACTGGCCAGGCTGTCTAGGGTCGATGGGAGATGGAACCCAGCAAGATATGGAAAGCTGCAAGCTACCCCATCCTGCTCCAAAGCAGTGTGAAGAACTTACCCGAAAAGCGCCCCAGATGAAAACACGCCCATCATCTGTCAAAGCCGCTGTGTGGCTGTCTCCAGCAGACACCTGCACCACCTTCTCCTTCAGGTCAACAAGCCCCGGAATGGAATCAGACCCTTCCTCTGAAGTGTCCCTCCCCAAGGCACCCTCATCATTGCAGCCAAAGGTATAGACCTGAGAAAAGAAAAGGGCACACAATGAACGGGGAATCCAAGAGGAAACACAGCTACCTTGACCCAGACCAAGGTGGTATTTGAGTAACTCTTGATCAGAAAGGACAATGGCTCTTACATTTCAAATAGAGCTTCAGACCAGGGGCCTGAACCTCAACAGTGAAATAATACAGCCACCACCATGATCCCTGAGACCAGCGCTGGGCAACTGTTGGCCCTCTAGATCTTTTTTGGACTGCAATTTCAGTCACTCCTCAGCCTTGAGTCCCATTCATTGGGCTCTTGCTATCTTCTGGAGTTTGGTTCAAACACCCCCTGGGTGCTAAAAGTCCATGATATACAATGACTTAGGGTGGTTCCTACACAGAAACTATAATGGAGTTTTAAGATGGCTTGAGGGCAGCGTGTCCACAAAATATACACACCCCAAGGCATGCTGCAGGATGCATCAAGCTAGAAACAGCATATTAAGAAACATTCACTATTCACCAAAAAGTCCAGAACAAGACATGTGCTGTAGTTGATCAGAGTATATCCCAGGCTCAAAACTGAGATATATATGGATCATCTGCAGTGCATCTTAACAGATTGGTTATGGGGGGACGACGACGACATTTTCTAGTGGCTCTCTAGCCATGGGTATTGCAGTTCCAGGGTCCAGTTCAAATCCGTAATCAGCAGATACTGTGGAGACCATCCCAGCCTCAAACTAATTCCTGGGTGTCTGTGTAGGAACTGCACAGCAAAACAAGTTTGTTTTGACCCGCTTCCTAACTGGATTATAGTGGCTGTGTAGAACTGCCCTTAGTGTACAATGGTGTCCCTGGTCTAGATGTTACTGGACTTCAGCTTCAATCATGAAGCCCTATTGGCCAGCTTTCTACTATTAAGGACAGTTGCAGTCCAACGGTTAGCCTAGAACTGTAGGAACTACGCATACATACATTCAAACTGGCACCCCATACCTGCACCCCCCCCCCCGCGGAAACTGAAAGGTAAAATGGTACAACTATCTGAATACATATAGGACACCCAACATCCAGGTCTGGTGTTCTTCCTTCCAAACTCACCCCTCCTTCAGGCCTGCCAAAGCCACCCACTTGCTGTAAAGTATTTGTCAGAGGGATAGGAGCTCTTCCAGACTCACCTTGCCTGTCTCAGTTAGGCACACTGTGTGCACCCCTCCTGCTTCTGCCTGGATGATCTTCTCGGAGAGTTGCACTAGGGCGGGCCTCTTCCGTTCCATCACATTTGGGCCAAGGCCCAGCTGCCCAAGATCACCTTGCCCCAAGGTCAGCAGCAGTCCAGGCTCCGTTTGGTGTGTTGGATGACTGACTGGATAAGACAAGAGGATAAACTCAGAGGACAGTTGATACTAATCTTCAGTATAATTAGGAACACTGGGACTTGCCTTTTTATCAGAATAGTAGCTTGCCTAGAGAGTCAAGCCACAAAAGTTACCATTAGCACTAATGGTAACTTGGATAGCGACCACCAACTGGTGACAGTGAGGTCTCCTGCAGACTGACCTCAGAAGACCCACATTTTGCACCAAACGGGAGAGTCAGACATTGGAATTACAATATAACAAAAGACTTAGATGGAAATTTGTCAATTTAATTCACCTAAAGGACATCATTGACTCTACAGAAGCTGGCCTTCTTAAAAAAAGAAATTCAGTTGGAGAATTTAACTCCTTAGTTACTGTACTAAAGGGGGCGCTGACAGTGACATCCAATAAGAAACCACTATTGACCATATTGAATTCCAACAAATGGTTTGATCATGAATGCCAACTAAAAAAGAACCAACTGAAAAGTGCCATAAGAGCACTCCAACACACATTAGCATTAGTTTTTTATAAGGAAGAATCAAATTTGGTTTTGATGATTTTAAAAAACCTGTGCCGCATGATTGTTAGAATTTTATATCTAAACGAGCACTCTAAGAGTCTGATAGTTGCTACCAACCCCCCCCCCCCATAGGTGTTTCTCAACCTATGGATTGAGACCCCTGGGGGGGGGGGGAGGTTAGCATGATAGACAAATCAAACTGTCTCACCTTTAGTCCGCTTCACGCTGACAATGTCATCTTTTTCCAGCACCCGTTTCCTTGGCATGTTTAGTTAAAACTGGAAGAGGCAAGGAGAGGAAAATGGAAAAAAATACCAAAAAAGATGTTCTCAGTTGAAACATTGGACAGATTGAAACTTGAAACAAGTGTTCAGCCCATGTCCAGAAACTCTTGGGCTGTAGCTTCCACCTGATCAATATAGCTAATATTATGTGGTGGAAAGAGCTATAGTCTAACTACATGTCCAACACAGCTTGGAAATATTTGTCCTTTGGATTACAATTTCCAAATTCCCCCAGCCAGCATGAAAAATGAGTATACTGACTATAGGATTATGGAAGATGTAGTCCAAAACAAATTTCATTTCCAAGCTATGGTACTCCATCATTCCTCACCACTGGGTATGCTGGCTAAGGCTGACAGAAGCCGGAGTCCAGCAATATCTGGGGCGCACATGTGCCTCATTCCCGGGGGCACTTCAAAAATCAAAGCGTTCCCTTGTTGTACATTTGACAGGGTGCCTGACAAAAAGAGAAAGCCCTTATCATACACACAAAGCCCCAGAGCCACCTGTCCAATCCTCTCGACAATTTGGCAATGCTCGGAAAAACACTACAATCTGAGCGCCCAAATGTTTTTCTAAGGCAAGAAGTATGAGTAAATGCTTCAATACATCATACACTACTGCATTCAAATGCTTAAACTAACTTTTCTCCCAGATCTAATGAATGAGAATGATGAAAGGATAATTGGATTAGGGTAACAAAGATCAGCTCTGACGGAGCAAAAATTTTACTTGATCAACTTTGCAGAATGTCCAAAATCAACATCTGTCATATTTGGAGCCATATCAAAGTGGCACATACCAGTGAATTGGTTAGCACCAGTAAAAGATTTATGCATAAGTTAAGTTGGCTTTAGTTTAGAGCCATAAATTAAAAGAGGGCTCTAAATATAGAAATTTATCAACCCAAATTTTGCACCATTGTTAGAATATACATGATACAAGAATGCTTAAAACTGAAGATATTTTAGAGCCACGCCATTAATCTGGTTTAATCTGAGTCTCCCCCAGTTCCCCTCTATATAAATTATGCATACAATGGTTTAAACAAATTGTTTTGTACTAGCATGATTAATTATACAAAATAAAGAAATCAGTTAAAGTAATTTTAATACAGAAGTGAAGAGGTTTTTCAATATTCACATCCAGGTAGGAAGACATTGTCACTTTAGCTTCTCAGCCTTCAGTGGCACATGTAACACGTTTTGAAAAATGTATTATTTCTCATCTTAGAAATCAATATTGCTTTTTTCATATGAGGTAAGAAATAAAGAGAGAAAGAACAAGATAAAACAGATTAAAATCATTTTTCCCTTTTAACTTCAAAAAGAGATTTATTTATTTCTATATCCTGGAAAGTACTTAAAATTCTAGGGATTGGCAAAAATGTAGGGAATTGCTATAGGGGATGCAATAACCCCTCTGCCAATCACAATCTGATTATCCTCTGCATTGGGAATTATAGAGTAGGGAGCACACAAAACCAGACCAAAAATGTGGGGGCAAACAATGTGCAGTTTGAAAACACTTGTGGCAAATTATCAACAAATGAATTGGGTATTATATCACACACGCACCAATACTTTTCTTGGCAATGTCTGCAAACAATCAGAATCTATGTCAATGCTACACTTGTTTGGGACTCCATCTGTTGCCCAGCCACTGAAGGCACAAGACTCTTGCCAGGAAACAAACAAACACATACCCTTACTTAAAAATATATAGAATGTGCAAGAAGGCATTTTTGAACATTCTTATAATGGCAAAGAGACAAAGGGCCCTTCTATACTGCCATATAAAATCCAAATTATCTGCTTTGAACTGGGTTATATGGCAGTGTAGACTAAGATAATCCAATTCAAATAATGTGGTAATGTGCTTTGATAACTTGGATTATTTGGCAGTATAGAAGGGGCCTTAGAGAGAAAGCTTCCTCTCCTCCGGATTCAAATTTTTCAAACTAAAAGGCTGAAACGTCCCATTCCTCATTCTCCCTCAGTCTGCATACCTGCAAGACAAGGGAAGAAATCCTGATGAATTGTGCATCCTTGTTGTGAGGCTTATTGAACCATGCAACTAAAATTATTTGAACACTCAAGTGCACTATAAATTTGTGAACTCATTGACAAGTAATAGTACAATCAACAAACTCCTGGTCTGTGACTGTATAAAAATCATTCATATGATTAACTGATGGTATATTGCAGTGAATAAACTAGATCAGTTTTTCAAACTATGCTCCTCCAGATATTTTGGACTTCAGCTCCCACAATTCCTAACTGCTGGTAAACTGGCTGGAATTTCTGGGAGCTGAAGTCCAAAATACATGGAGGATCACAGTTTGAGAAACACTGAACTAGATAATTGAAGCTTCTCTGCTTATTGTTCAAATTCCATTCTAGTGTATAGGGCAGGGATCAGAAAGCTATGCAACTCCAGAAGTCTAAATAAATGCTTTCCAAGCTATCCGATATGTGGGATCAGCGTGTTTTCTCCATGTGCCAGGGATAGGGACCGTTACAGGCAGTTCCCAAGTTATATCCAACTTACAAAAAGACTCATAGTTAATCAACAGAAATCAGTATCAACCAATTCTACATTTTCATAGAATTCTAGAGTTGGAGGGGACCCCCCAAGGGCCATCTAATCCTTCTTCCAGGCAGAAAAGCACCATCAAAACTCTCCTGAAAGATGGCCATCCAGCCTCTAAACTAATTAATATGCTTCCCCTATTAAGTTGGAAGGGATCCCCAAGGGATTTCTTTGAGGGATTTCTTTCCAGCACTTACTAGAGGCCCTCAATAGAATCCAGTTCAAAGTAGATATTGTGGATGGTCTGCCTTGATGTTCTGGATTATATGGCTGTGTGGAAGGGCCCTCATAGAATCCAGTTCAAAACATATATTGTGGATGATCTAATGATGGAAACAGGAAACTGTGAACCCTATTGAAATTAATTTATTTCACTGAAAGTTACCATAAAGTGTGGAAGCTCTATAAGAAAAAAAGTAGGTAGTAAGGCTGTGTGATCAATGAAAAAAAATTAGGGGGAGCTAGCATTTTGTTTCTAAAGTGTCCTTAGTGAAAATCTTATTACTATAACTAAAGTAATGCCATTTCGTTACTTTTTGTTATAGTAACCGCACGAGTCAGGAACCTTCAGGAGCCCCTTCCCCTCTCATTTTTACAGCTATTGGGGTGAAACTTGCTACAATGGTAAAACACACTGACCACTGTGGGCCCATCAAGTTTTTGGAATGTTTCACTTATCACTGATTTGGGGGGAATTTTCAAAGTTTTTATAAACAACACTTTAAAAAACAAGAGCGATCTCCTTGAATTTTCTATGTAATGACACAAGATAAGAGGGGATCACCCACCCACCAACTTTCATAAATATTCATACATCAACTAATTTTAGGGAAATTTGTTAAGTTTTGACAAAAATATTTTTTAAAGCCGCACCAGCTATCTCCTTGAATCTCCCTCTCCCTCTCATATTAACCAATAGACCGTCTGTTTAGGGATTTCTTCCCAGCACAGAGAGTGACTTGCTAAAAAATCTCAGTCACTCCACCTCTTTGCAGATTCAACCATTCATTGGAACTCTGGCTGGCTGCTGGGATGGAGGGAAATTGTTTCCAGAGGATTTTTCTCAAGTACTTTGTAGTCTAGCTCACCTCATTCAGCAGGATTCTCAAATGTTGGGAGAGCGTTTTACCCCGGGGAGGGGTGAATCATAAATAGTTGGAAGAGACCACAAGGGCCACCCAGTCCAAGCCCCTGCCTTGAAGGAACAAAGAATCAAAGTAGATGACCATCCAGCCTCTGCTACAAAACTTCCAGAGAAGAGTCCAACATGCTCCATATTCTACTGCCAAACAGCTCTTACTATCAGGAAGTTCTTCCTAGTGTTTAGGTAGAATCTAACACATGCCTTTTTGGATCCTCAATCACTTTAGCTGGGATTTAAAGCAAAGTCCACTACATCCCATCGTTTACAATGTGCTTTAGTGTGGACCTAGCAACATTTTATTTATACATATTCTAGTAGTAAGGTTTTTTTTTAAAAAATAACACATCTTAGGTGAATGGTATACAAGATCAAACCATGGGTTATCCTTTCACTGCTCAGAATATGGGAAGTCCTAAACAGACATTCCTAAACGCCTACATTTTTAATGTTTTCTTTAAAAAAATTATATGTTTATTTTACTTTGTGTGTTTGCACGGCATCAAATCACTGCCTATATATATGTAAGCCGCCTTGAGTCCCCTACAGCAGGGGTGCTCACACTTTTCCAGCACGCGAGCTACTTATAAAACAACCAAGTCCCAAAGATCTACCTACTCAGAGGTCTACCTACAAAGATCTACATACTCACTACTCAGAGAGCCATAAAAGCAAAACATTAGGAACTTTATTTCAGTGAGAGCCATATAATACATTTTAAGACTGAATTCAACTAAATGTGAGTATAATAAGCCCCTGAGCATTCCTCACAAATGGCATGGGAGCCATACACACTGTGCCTGCAATCTGCCTGCGATCTACCAGGATGCCCTTTGAGATCTACCAGGATGCCCTTCGAGATCTACCAGTAGATCCCAATCTACCTAATGAGCACCCCTGCTCTACAGGGTTGAGAAAGGCGGGGTATAAATAGGTAAAGGTAAGTTTTTCCTCTGACTCTGGGGGTTGGTACTCATCTCCATTTCTAAGCCAAAGAACCAGCATTGTCCATAGACACATCCAAGGTCATGTGGCCGGCATGACTGCATGGAGCACCATTACCTTCCCACCAGAGATACCTATTGATCTACTCACATTTGCACGTTTTTCAAACTGCTCGGTTGAGAGAAGCTGGGGCTGACAGGGGGAGCTCACACCGCTCCCGAGATTCGAACCTGTGACCTTTCGGTCATCAAGTATAAATATGGTAAATAAAATAAATAAATCTCGCTCCTTATCCTGATTGGGGCCTTCTGATACTGATGCATTCTGGGAAATGCAGTTGGAGGGCAGGGCCTTTTGCGTTCTCTGGCATAGGGCTCCTCGCTTTCCCAAACTACATTTCCCAGAATGCTGTGTTTTCTCTGTCCCTTTCTCCCTGCTGCTTCCGTCTCCTCATGGCGAGAGGCCATTCATTTAAAGAGGAAGGGCAGCCTTTTTGGCTTGGCTCGGCTTCCTTGTGCTGAACATGGAACTGACTTCGGGAGGCTTCCGAGGTTGACAAAATGCACACGAAAAAGTATGGAGTAAGTTCAGAACTACTTCCAAGCGAAGGCCCCCTTCGCCGTAAGCCGCCGACCGTTAACGTTCGGCGGCTTGGCAGCTTTCGGCGAAGGAGGTCTTCGCTTGGGACGAGGTCTTTCCCCCGACTCTGACCAGATTTGAATCTCCCGCGCTTTGAGGGAAGACCTCCTCCGACCACACGAGGCGTGGGCACGTGAAAACCCGGCCTCCAGCTGGAGCAGCCTCAACGGCCAGCCGGCGGGCTGCCCTCCCCGCCTCCCCTCGTCCCAACTCACCTCCTGGTCCTCCTTCTTCCCCTTCTCCCACACCTTCGGCCTCCCCTCCGCGCTTTGCCCACTTCTCTCTCTCGCTGCCGCGCATGCACCCGCCACGGATGCCGATTGGTCGGACACCAGCGGGGGCTTTGCTCTCCACCGCCACCTACTGGCCAACGTGTGTTTTTGTTTGAGAGAAGCGTCCGTTGGGTTCTCTGGCTTGGCCACAAACGGGCATGGCTTCTATGACGCAACCGGGAAGCGCCCTTGAAGGCTTCCTTTTCGACGGTCAGAGAGCGAGCCATGCTGAGATTGTTTCACTTCCTGGAAGTCCTTGGCTGTAGCAGCTCCCCTGGCAACTTCACATCAAAACATTAGCCTACAAGATGCAGACATGATGATGATGATGTTTATTTATATCAAAATCAAGCGGCTACCTATCCATTATTATTGTTTTACTGACACAAGAACACAGTATGACACAGATATACAGTGGGGGAAAAGTATTTAGTCAGGCAAGGTTCAGTTTTGGGTCCGTTACTTTTTAATTTATTCATTAATGATCTGGATGTAGGAGTGAATTCTGAGGTAGCAAAGTTTGCAGACGACACTAAATTGTTCAGGGTAGTTAAAAATGAAACTGATTGCAAAGAGCTCCAGAAAGATCTCTCGAAATTGAGTGAATGGGCAACAAAGTGGCAAATGCATTTTAACCTAAACAAGTGTAAAGTCATGCACATCGGGGCAAAGAACCCCAAATACACTTATCAACTGATGGGATCAAAGCTTTCCGAGACAAACCAGGAAAGGGATCTTGGGGTCTTGGTGGACAGCTCAATGAAGATGTCAACCCAGTGCGCAGCAGCAGTGAAAAAAGCAAATTCTATGCTAGGCATGATCAGAAAGGGAATCGAAAATAGGTCAGCAAATGTTGTATTACCTCTCTACAAATCTATGGTGAGGCCACATCTGGAGTACTGTGTACAATTCTGGTCACCGCACCTTAAGAAGGATATAACGGAACTGGAAAAGGTACAGAAAAGGGCAACAAGAATGATCCAAGGGATGGAGCGGCTCCCTTATGAAACCAGGTTGCAACGCCTTGGTCTTTTCAGCCTTGAAAGACGGCGTTTAAGAGGTGACTTGATCGAAGTGTATAAAATCATGCACGGGATAGAAAAGGTGAATAAAGAAAAAATATTTTCTTTGTCACAAAACACCAGGACTAGAGGGCACTCCCTGAAGCTCCAAGGTAGGAAAATTAGGACTAATAAAGGGAAATATTTCTTCACCCAGAGGGTCATTGGGTTATGGAACTCACTTCCAGAGGAGGTTGTGACAGCTGTCAGCCTGAACAACTTCAAGGCAGGATTAGACAGATTCATGGATACCAAGTGTATCGGTAATTACTGAAAAGGACATTCAAGTGCCACCTCGGAGTTGGTTGAGGTAGGCAGGATTTCCCTGGGTACTGGTTGTGGGGGGTCGGGAGCAGGTCAGGGTTTTGCCCTCCTTTCTGCTAGAGATCCCTGTGTACAACTAGTGGGCCACTGTGTGACACAGAATGCTGGACTAGATGGGCTGAGGTCCGATTCAGCATGGCTCTTCTTATGTTCTTATGTTAGACACCAATTGTACAAGTTCTCCCGCTTAAAAAGATGAGAGGGGCCTGTAATTGACATCATAGGCAGACTTCAACTATGAGAGACAATGTGAGAAAACACATCCAGAAAATCACATTGTCTGATTTTTAACTAATTTATTTGCAAATTATGGTGGAAAATAAGTATTTGGTTCATAACAAAAGTTCATCTCAAGACTTTGTGTTATATATATATTTATTTATTTGGTTTAATATACCGCTCTCTCCGGAGCTCAGAGTGGTTTACAGAGATAAAATCAGATAAAACATATGAAACATCATAAAACCAATAAAACCCCCAATTAATCCCATTCCCAGTAAAACAACCATGTACAGCAGGGGTGCTCAGAATGGTGATCGGGATCACCAGGGTGATCTTTGGGCCTCATCCTGGTGATCTTCAGACCCCTGACCAGGTTTTTTGCTGTTGGTCCTCTTCACGCGCCCCTGCACGCTGCAAAGAAGTCCTCCGTCGTTGCTCCTCCCCACTCCCTGCTCACACGCCGCCTCCAAAAGCTCCAGAGTCCAAGAGGCAGAATGGGCCCCCTCTTTTGGATTCCTCCTCCTCCCTCCGTCCTTCTCCAGCCACTCAGAGTCGTAGGAGACCAAAGGGGGCGGGCCTGGATGACGCGACGCCCATTCTGCCTCTCGGACTTCTCGTGAGCTCTTGGAGGCGGCACGCATGCTGGCGGCGTGGAAATAGGAGCAACGACAGAGGAGAAGAAGAAGGATGCTTTGGGGTCATTTCCTTACCGCATCTCAAAGGTCGGTCTTTTTACTTTGGGGTGGGTGCTTGATTGTTCTGTGGCATGTCTCTTTGTTTATTTTTAATGTTTAAAAATGGCCTTTTAGCTCCAAAGCCTCTCTGCTTGCTTTGTTCCTTGAGAAATATATGTTGGGGAATATGGAAATGTGGGAGAAATGGGGTGGTTGGATGTATTTTTGCATGCCCCTTTGTTTACCTTGCTGAGTATTAAATGGCCTTGCAGTTCGAAAGCCTCTCTTCTTACTTTCTGGCTGATAATATGTGTGGTAATATGGCAGTGGGAGAAATGGGGTGGTTGGATGTATTTTTATGCTCTGTTTTATATTGTTGTTATTAAATTGAAATGTTGATGTTTTATAACCGTTTTATGTAAACTGCCCGAGCCTGCTGGAAGGAGCGGTACATAACCATGAATAATAAATATAAATAAATAAATAAGAAAATAGTTATACGTTTTACATTTCTGGGTAGGTGATCTTTGGGACTTGGTTTTTTAATCAGTAGCTCCCATGCTAAAAAAGTGTGAGCACCCCTGATGTACAGCATGACGATGACGGAGACGTGGCAGAGTGCAGATTATGGCAGGCACCGGCCAAAGCCGAATGCCTGCCTGAATAGCCAGGTCTTAACGGCTCTGCGAAATGGCATCAGGTCCCGTGTGGTTCGAATGTCCTCAGGCAAGGAGTTCCACAGAATCGGCACGGCCACAGTAAACGCCCTCTGCCACGTGCTGGCAAGTCTATAGGCCTTAATCCCAGGCACATCCAGTAGATTGAGCCCCTCTGAGCGCAGTGATCTCCTGGGCACATAAGGGGTAAGCCGCTCCCTCAGGTACACTGGCCCCAAACCATATAAGGCCTTGAAAGTTAGAAGTAACACCTTGAAGGAGACCCGGAATTCAATTGGGAGCCAGTGCAGATCGCGCAGGAGTGGAGTCACGTGAGCGGCTCTTGGGGCTCCAAAGAGCAGGTGTAGCAGCAAATCTGGAGTCCCAAGACTCCCTAGGTGTTACCTTTTTACTCACAGGTTGTGTGGACGCGCGAGCACAGGAACGAGATAATACGTAACAACCGTACTGTATGCAATGAAGCCAAAATTTATTTGCACAACGTCAATTGACGGGACCTGCCCACAGAACGAGCTGCCTCAGGGCAAGAGCCCCCAACATTCTCTAACTTTCCCTTATATACATGCTATGGCGGCAGGTCCCGTCACCTCCTTTCTTCATCATTTTCATTGGTTCACATCATTAACACATTTCTATTATCCAATTAAACATCATATCATTTGGCAGTACATTGGCGCGCTGCTGCGTTCTGCACCAGCTTGAGTTTCCGGATCACCGACAAGGGTAGGCCAATGTACAGCGCATTACAGTAATCGAGCCTCGAGATGACCGTGGCTTGGATCACCGTGGCCAGGTCGCAGCGGGAAAGGTAAGGAGCCAGACGTTTTGCCTGTCGCAGGTGGTAAAACGCTGTCTTGCAGGCGCAGGCAATCTGTTTTAATTGGAATGATTGTAGATGTGTTGAGGGATTGTATTTTAATGCCTTAATGTTTTAATGGGTTGTGGGGTTTGGGGTTTTACGCTGTTGATGTGGCATCGAATTGTGCCTGCTGTAAGCCGCTCTGAGTCCCCCCTCGGGGGTTGAGAAGAGCGGGGTAAAATCCTGAAATAATAATAAATAAATAAAAATCTGCGCCTCCATAGACAGCTGGGAGTCCAGCCGGACCCCTAAGCTCTTTACTGACGGCTGCGGGCGAAGTGCCACGCCGTCAACGTCGGCATCTGGGTCTCTACCCCGGGCGGCCCAGCCACAAGATCTCCGTCTTCACCGGGTTCACCTTCAACTTACTGGCTCGCAGCCATCCAGTTACGACTTCTAGGCAGAGATGGAAATTATCGGGTACAGAGTCTACCCCAGCATCCATCCTCAGAATTAGCTGGGTGTCATCATATCTATCTATCTATCTATATATATATATATGAATGCTCTGTTCATTTTGAGTGAGACATCATAACTCAAAATCCGCTGGACAAATTGCCACCAAATTTGGCCACAAGACATGTACTAACTTTTTGAGTGACCATCATTCAAAAAAAATTGATCTTGTCATTTGGGAGTTGTAATTGCTGGGATTTATAGTTCACCTACAAAGAGCATTCTGAACTCCACCAGTGTGTAGCACCCATGGGCCCGTTCGTGCCAATGGGAGGGGGCGAGGCACCGGGGGTCCCGATGCCATTAGGTCCCGTACAGGCTGAAGGGGACTCGGAGGATGAGTTGGAAGGCCCAGACCAAGACTGGACAGCAGTGCAATTGCCCAGTCCACTGCTGAGAGCTTAGCGTGGGTTTTCGAGTGGGAGCATTCTCCGGGTGTAGGAGCGGACCAGGTGGAGATGGGAGGCAGCGAAGCAGATAGCGGAGATAGTTATGAGTTCCCAAACGGCCGAGGTTCCCAAGACCTGGCCGAACAGCAGATGGAGGCCAGCGGCTGGGAAAGTTCGGGGGGAGGCTGCTTCTCAAGGAGATCGCGATACTGAACTGGAAGAGCGGGGCCGTTCCCCTACCAGGCGCAGGGACATAGAGCAGGGCAGGAGGAGCTGGCATCTGTCCCTAGATCGCCACCGTTCGAAAGTAGAGACTGGAGACGCCGGGCCCTAGATCGTCGAGGGGCCCGGCCGAAGGATTAAGAACGGCCCGTGGGAACTGATCCTCAGTTCTCCGGCCACGTCTGATCTGAAGGGCGTGAGCGGAGTGAACCACGGAGCCTAGTTTGGCTCGCCTTGGACCAAGTCCTGACCTTGCTATTGATTCGCATTGCTGCGGACACCTTGCTTCAATCCGGAGTGAATCCGAAACCTT